>BLSH010449353.1:577817-603227 GCA_018402905.1 Glandirana rugosa | reverse complement strand
GGTTGGGCAACTTCACAGATGATCTGTGCGGCGGCGGGGGCAGTTAAAAGCACAGATCCCCCTGTATAGCCTTTGAATAAAGCAGCTGACAGCCGCTTCTCCTCCTCTCCCTACCGCGGCTTTCAGCTGCTTACCGGACTCTGCTTGCCCATCTGCGGGCCCGGGACAGTCATGGCGGTGGTGACGGCTGGAGGAGAAAAGTGGATACACGTCTGCCCTTCCCCTTGTTGTTGTGTCCCAGAAAGCGACGTCTCTGACGTCACTTCCGGATCAAGCTCTCCGTGTCCCCCACTAGCTCAGCCAAATAAGGAAATAATGTTTTGCAATGAGATTTTTCTTTTAGACCCTGCATATCTCAGTAAAGAGAATCTGTCACCAAAAAATCATCACATAAGGGACTTTTTGTCCCCTATGTGATGAAAAAAAAAAGTTAAAAGAGATGTATGGGGTTCAGCTTTTTTTCCCCATTATACTTACCTAGATGGATGCAGCATCAGTTATCTTTCATTCTTATAGTTTTAGCTTTTTTTTTAAAGTAAAGTAGCTGCAAAGTCTACAGCACCCCAAGCAGTGTTGTGCTTTATCACAACCCCTGTAACATTTGGAGGACAGCTTGGTCTACAAGGGAAAGGCACAAGAAATAAAATAAAGGAATTTCTATTCTGAATAATATCTTTACATGTAGTAGTGGCTTACAGATTTCAGAATATAAATAGAATTTAAGAAAGCCTTAGTGTTCCTTTTTGGGAGGTATGGCAATTTAAAAGGTCTGTACCAGTTTCAAAAATCCCTGCCGCCAGTTTCTGTAGCAGATTCGGGTAGTTCTTAATAGTGCCAGTGACTCTGACAGTGGGTGGAGCCTAATGGAGAAGCTATAACACTAATTCTCCATCAAGTCTACTCTCTTCTTGTGGCTGACAGCAGTCTGTAGATGGATCTTATAGTCAAGAGCAGGTTGTCTATCCTCAGCTGCAGTGCTGTCTGTGTGATAGCTGCAGTGGTGGGAGGGAGCTCAGCTGCACTGAGGATGCAACTCCACTTTGTCCAACAAGTACATGAATCTGTGACCCATACCGGCATTTTCTCATGCAGAGATATGAGGAAATTCAAGAGTGGGTTTCGTAGACAGTCTTTATGAATTCCCCTGAATATTTGTTAAGATAGAGGTCCTTTATTAAAGCAGTGCAAAGAAATTGTGATGTGCAAAGTGCTGTAACCTACTGCATGCAGGCAGATTTCTATTTACTGTATTTAAATCAGTTACAGGTGATTGGTGATGGGTAGCTAGGATTAGGGGTTTCTATGATTTTCACATTAAAAAAAGCTTTGCTTTGTATGTGGTATTGTATACGTTTGTGGGGATGCAAAGCACCTCATACTGTATGTTTCCTGTCCGTGCATTTCAGTTACAAAAAGTAAGATCTCAACTTTGTAAATAGGGATGGCGCTGCTCCAGATGATGAAAGGGCATAGCCATGGAATGCAAATCTTCCCAGACTTCCTGATTTT
The DNA here is from genome assembly GCA_018402905.1 of Glandirana rugosa. Lineage (NCBI taxonomy): Eukaryota > Metazoa > Chordata > Amphibia > Anura > Ranidae > Glandirana > Glandirana rugosa. Next base: position 601,718 of record BLSH010449353.1, on the reverse strand, counting down.
AAATGTCTTAAACATACTGTATAGAAAAGATGTGAGTATGTTTGCACCGTGTACATTCACTAAAACCTTTGAAAACGGAATTATGCTATGGAAGCATCTTTTCTCTGTATGTGGATGAGACGGAGGGGATGATTTTAAAAGGAGCAAGGAAAGGGAGGCATTGAAAGGCGTGGATCTGGGATCTGGTGCACAGTGGCATACACTGCGAATGTGAAATACCCCTTTGAGGGGTGAATATTTCTGGTGAGTGCATTACCTATAGGGAGCAGCTATAAGAAGCATCAGCACAAAAGTTTACACCATTGAAGAGCACCTGTCACTTTTTTTCCACAAGACTTTGTGTTTATGCATTGAAAAGGATTGTGTATACCTAATGTTTCACTAAAGCATCAGTCATTTTATTTTAAGAGGCTTGTGTACACTTAATATTGCACTGAAGCACCTGTCACTTTACTTAATATTGCACAAATGTCACTATATGTTATATGACCTGAAAAGTGTACTATCCAATGTTGGTTTAAAGCACCAGTCAATTTATATATATTGCAAATACCCTGTCCCAAGGAAAGTGTATTTTTACATTTATTGACAAAGCATTTTTTTGACTTTAAGTCACTGGTTAAGAGGGTGGTATTAGAAGTACTCTGACTCCTCACAGAGGATAGCTTCGCCTATAAGAACAGCGCCACACCAACCATTCTTTTCTCTTTTCATACTTTATACTCCACTTAGGTGGTTGTATTAGTAGGGGCAGCAGTTCCATTCATTAAATCACAGCCATTTGCACGGGACCACCCATAATTCCTTTTTAACCTCATACTGTATGTTGCTGAAACAGGAGCATTCTGTGTCCTTGCCATAAATGAGATTCAGAATTTCAAATTAAGGTGTCCGTTTATAAAGCGGTGCAAAAAATCCACTGCTGAGTTCGCCGGCATTCACAGAGGAGATCGTTCTCCCCTGTGTGTCTGTTTATTAAGCCGTGTAGATCACTTCACAGTTTGTGAAGTGAAGTGATCTACAAACGCTTCAAACTGTGGAGAACGCCCTAATCTCGTGAGACATTCCGAGATTACGGCCCCAAAATTCACAGAAACTCAGAGATGTCAGTTTATTAAGCAGTGATAAATTATCACTGCTCAGTAACGGACATTCTCGGAGGAGCCCGCCCAAATAGTTAATAAAATTATTAGCCCCCCTACACTATATATGTATATATAAACACATACACACATTATATATACATATATATACACATACATTATATGTACACGTATATATACACATACATCATATACATGTATGTACATATATACACATATACAGGGCAGGGGGACATGGCTAATGTGTTGGGGGGTCTGAACGAGGCATGGGGAAGTCTATAATCTTCCTCCTTCCCCGGGATTCCCTCTTCACCCCCCCCCAATTCTCCACCCCTGAGCTGGTGAATTGGGGAGGGTGAATTCTGACCGAGATCACCAGTGAAGTGCGGAGATCGCAGCTTCATAAACTGGCCATTTCTGTGTCAGTGAATGACAGTTCTCCGTGTGCAGAGATAATCGGTGAAGAACAGCTTCTCTCCCCATTATCTCTGCTTTATAAACCGAAAATGAGCTGTGATCAGCCGTGATCCTTGGAATCACGGCTGATCACAGTTTTATAAAAGGACACCTTAATCTGCTCTATTCCAATGGACATTTGTATCTGGTTGGATGCCAATGAGCTACATGTACAATTATTGTTTTATCTCATTTAATAAATGTATAAATTCTTTATTCTAAACTTTCTGCTTGAAAGGTTTCTAAAACATAATCTGTCCATTATCTAAAAGATAATAAAAGTTTTTACAGTGTGTTTTTTCTGCTCTTTTTTTCTTCATCTCAATTCAGGCCATGTGCATTCTGATGCATTTTTGATGCGTATGAAGTTACCATGGAGGAAACCACTGCTTTTAAAAATTAAAAAATCATTGCTATGCTGTTCAATCGAAGGCCACAGCGAAAGACCACAGCATTATTTTTAGATAAAACAAAAAACATGCATACCTGCTCCATAAGCTTATTCCAGCTGTATGGTGAGGGGTGTATCACAGCATGGGGCTACTTTTCTATCTCTGTCTGTATAGATTGCAAGGGCTAGAGGAACAATTAACTCAATGTTAATTCGGGAAATTGTACAACAGAATATCATTATATACAATTCAAAAGACAGGAGACTATACAACGCTAGAATGATCCACAGCACCACTGTGTGGTTCAAACAGAACAAATTCTATGTATTAAGAATGCCTACGTCAGTGACTTGACTTTAGTTTCATTCAAATGATGTGGTATGTTCTTAAACAGACCATCAAAGCAAAACATCATCAGACAACAGGAATCAAATAGTTTATATATACATTTATATCAATTATATATAAATGCCTCTTACCTGTAGTATATGTCTGATTAGCAGATGCAGAAAGAACTTGGTTGATAATACTTCCAACAAAGAGGATTCCACTAGTTGTTAAATATAAGGGTAACTTTATTTTTAAATAAATGAACTTTATTGTTTTAACAATTTGTCCAGAAAAATATGGAATTTTAAAATCCTGTTTTTGCTGTTTGTCTTCATTTATTGTTAACTTTATATAAGGATCATATCCCATTTTTGGAGCTGTTCATACAGAAACTCAGAATATTTCTAAAGCTCACAAAAATGTTCTCTCAACTATAAATGAAATACAAAGATCTATGGTCATAGTCATAGTTAGTAGTAGCAAGGTATAAAAGGCCCCGAGATGAGATGAATTCAAGCTAAGCAGATCGTTTTCATACTAATAATAATGTAGTGTTCAAAATGACACATCTTTTACTTACCTTGAAGGCCCTACAGCAAGATCATCAGCAGATGCAGGATTCATAGCTTTGCCCCAGGATCTGCTTTCTTTAACCACTTCAATGCCGGGCACTTACCACCCTTCCCGCCCAGACCAATTTTCAGCTTTCAGCTGTGTTGCATTTTGAATGACAATTGCGCGGTCATGCAATGCTGTACCCAAACAAAGTTTTTATAATTTTGTTCTCACAAATATAACTTTCTTTTGGTGGCATTTGATCACCTCTGCATTTTTTATTTTTTGCGCTACAAATAAAAAAATGACCAAAAAAGTTTTTTTGTTTCTGTCACAAAATTTTGTAAATAAATAAATGTTCTCCTTCACTGAAGGGCACTGATGTGGCTACACTGATTAGCACAGATGAGGCTACACTGAGGAGCACTGATGAGTCAGTACAGATTGGCACTGATGAAGTGGCACTGATAAGGTGGCACTGATGGGCACTGATGATGAGGCACATATATGCAGCACTGATGGGCACTGATAGGCGGCACTGATAAGCAGCACTGATGGGCACTGATAGGTGGCACTGATATGCGGCATTGATGGGCACTCATAGACTGCACTGATGGGCACTGATAGGTGGCACTGGTGGAACATGGCACTGAGATATATCACTGTTAGGGATGGCATTGGCAGGCATCACATGTGGGCACAGTGCCATCCCTACAGTGCACTGTACACCCCTTACCTGGTGGTCTAGTGTGGGCTCCCTGGTGGTCCCTGGGTGGCCTCTAGATCATCTCCCTGGTGGTCCCTGGGTCACCTCCTGATGGTGTCCCTGTGTGGGCTCCCTGGTGGTCCTGGGCGGGCTCCAGTGTGGCGATCCTAGGCGGGGCTGCACTGATAAACGTTCAGTGTAGACCCCCCCTGTCAGGAGAGGAGCCAATCGGCTCTCCGCTACTCACGTCTGTAGACGCGAGTAGAGTAAAGGCCGATAAATGGCTCTTTCTGTTTACACTGTGACCAGCTGTGCTTGGTCACGGCTGATCACTTGGTAAAGAGCTTCCGATGGAAGCACTTTACCGAGATCGGTAATACGGTGGGTCAGACTGGCCCACTGCACCACCGATCGCCGCGATGCACGCCCCTGCAGGCACGCAATCACAGGTTATCGTGAGGATGTCAATAGATGCCCAGTCAGGATAACGAAGCCACCGCCCAGCTGCCATTTGTCTATAGGCCGGCCAGGAAGTGGTTAATCATTCTACCATCAATCAATAAACATGTGCTTTCCATGAATAGGATTATATTTGTAGGCTACACACCTGACCCCAAGCTTTCCTTATGTTATGGCACAAATGTGCACACATGTATGCCAATGGAGCCTATTCCTTGTGCAGTGGTACATGTTGCATCCCTCCTACATGGCTTTCTTATTTTCTATAATGCCAGGTGTTTTAGAAATCATTCCTTTCCCCATATATTAATCCAGATTTCCTTGAACATTCTCCACCGTAATGCTAGTTTTTTCTGGACCCTACATGCTTCCTATCTTAATTCTCTGACCTTGGAACAGTCTGTATACTTTTTTGGATTAAATTTAGGCCTTGGATTCTACTTCTCGGTCTCCTGGTCCATCATCTCACCATAATTTTTCAGGACTGCTAAGTTGTTCCTAAATCAACATATTTAAATCATAAACTTCCCTGCTCTAGCTCGGAAGGGTTCTGGTACTGGTAGATGCAAAAACTTTTCAGGGGAAGGCAGTTGCTATAGGTCAAGACTGCAAGCATGTAGGCAGGTAGACGTTAGAGTTCCTCTCTCAGCTGTAAAACAGTAATCTGAAAAGTGTATCTTGTGAAGATGTACATTACTGCTCTACGGGATGTGTAAAGAAGAGTAAATTCAGCTAGGAGTGGTGTTGTGTTAAAGTGATAATAGACGATCAGCTTGTAAAACAACCCTTTCAGTTTAAAATATAAATGAAAGGCAAAACATTTGTGTATAGCTATAAAAATATATTATAAATACCTTTTTTCTCTTTTTTACAAGCAATCACATTCCCTTTGTTTTCAGCTGCATTAGAGTTGGGGGGATCAGCAGAACACCAAGCTTCCCAGTGAATGGTTATACAGGGGCATGTCAGGACAAGTCTGAACATTGAAGCATAGCTAGAGAACTGACCACAGTGTGCTCTCCTGCTTAGTGTGGTCAGTTTTTAATTGTAAAGAAAGGGGACTAGCAGGAACACCAGGGTTTTCTCATAAAGGAAATAATATAAAGAGAACAAGATACTTTCTCATACAAGAACATGGTGCAGCAGGCATATACTGTATCAGGAATATGAAGTGTTGGGGTAGCAAACACTTTAACAGTGAAGTGTTTTGTGTAAACTTGATTGGCCATGGAGCGAATAGTGGTTAGAGGAACAGAGTCACCCTCCTGATGGTGAATGCTTACTCCCAGAGGTAACAAGTAGCATAGGCCCCAAGTGTTTTGAATGGCTTTGAGAGCTCCAGCTTGGACCATGAGTAAGATACAGGACCATGTAAAGAGGTGCTCTGGGTACTAAGGTGTTAAGGAACTGTGACCAGGGGGATGAGGAAGAGACTGTGGCCTATGGTCTGCATATGTGCACATGACTAAAGGAATAAAAAGCATAGTTGGTTGGCTGGATTTAGGTATAAACTGTATCCAAACCTAAAAACAAAAATAAAATATTTTGCAGGGTACCGGTCCTTAGATGTTCTGCTACATTAGTTTCATTTTTTTAGGCTTTTTCCCTTTTATTCTCACTTGGTGATCCTGGGAATAACACTTCTTCCTATCTCTGGCTAACTACATTCATTCCTACACTGTATCTATGGAGGCAGTCATAGTTGCCACTCAAGTTGGATGTCTAGCATGTCTGTCTGTGATCATCTCCATTGCATGGAAGGTGATGGAATTAATTATTTACAGAACAAAGATATAATTAGATTAAGACTCTGGTAAGATCAACAAGTATTTTCTGTACTTGGTGAAAAAAAGGTTCTTAGCCTAAAAAAATAAAACAAATGCAACCACCACATGTAAGCTGCAATGTGTTACTTTTTTTGTTTATGGGTTCTGTAATCTTTTAACCCCTTGCCGCCTACACTTTAGCTGAATGATGGCTACAGTGCAGGCTTACTGTCCCGGGAAGGTGTCTATTGACATCCTCCTGTGATTGCCCTTCCCGCATGCCACAGGTGGCGCGTGGGAAGCGTGATCATGTGAGGACGTCAATAGACACCCTCCCGGTAAAGTAGGCCTGCACTGTAGCCATCATTCAGCTTCAGACTCACGTGACTATGTGATTAGCTGTGTCCAATGACAGCTGATCACAGATGTCAACACAAGCCGGTTATCGGCTTGTGATGGAGAGAGCCGATAACCGGCTTTTGTTAAAGGGACATCGACGCTGATAATCAGGGCACTGATTATCAGTGCAGTCCCAACAGTGGCCACCAATGCTGCCAATCAGTGTCCACCAATGCTGCCAATCAGTGGCCACCAATGCTGCCAATCAGTGCTCATCAGTGCCGCCAATCAGTGATCATCAATGCCTCCTCATCAGTGTCACCTATCAGTGCTGCCTATCACTGCCCATCAGTGCTGCCTAACAGTGCCCATCAGCGCTGCATATCAGTAACCATCAGTGCCACCTATCAGTGCCATCAGTGCTGCCTATCAGTGCCCATCAGTGCTGCCTATCAGTGCCCACCAGTGCCACCTCATCAGTGCCCACCAGTGCCACCTATCAGTGCCGCCTCATCAGTGCCCATCATGAAGGAGTAATATTACCTGTTTGCAAAATGTTGAAAAAACTATGAATAGTGTTTTTTTTTATATAATTTTCCGTATTTTTTCCTTTGTTTAGCAAAAAATAAAAAAACTCAGTGGTGATTAAATACCACCAAAAGAAAGCCCTGTTTGTGTGAAAAAAATGATAAAAATGTAATTTTGGTACAGTGACCGCACAATTGTCATTCAAAGTGTGACAGCACTGAAAGCTGAAAATTGGCCTGGGCGGGAAGGGGGTAAATGTGCCCAGTAGGCAAGTGGTTAATAAGCTGTAGGACTTGAGCAGTACCTAAAAATGGCATGGGGCTTGAACTAGCTTGTTACGTTAGGAGGGGGTAATTCATTACATTTAAACAAAGTGAAAGGGATTATCCACCAAAAAAAAAGGTCAGTGTTGCATGGAATTTCTTCAAAATTTCTTTATCAGCAATCATTGATACTAAAAGTGAACTAAGATGATTTTTATTATAGGATATTAAAGAATTCTTCTTCTTGAGATACGTACAGAAAGAAGATATTTTCGATACCGCACACATGTTTTAATCCGCAACATACAGAGTGTAAAGAAAAGTCCTGGAGTTCAGAAAATCACAGCATTACTATATTTTGTAACATTAACTATGTATCTCTGGGAAGCTCGGCACACTAGATAATGACGTGAAATACTTGCAAGAATAGCAGGCTGCAGTGCAGATAATGGTGTCCGGTGCAAATTAACAAACCCAGTGGCAAACGACGTTTCATTTCAGCAGGAGCCATTGTGTAAATTAGCATTTGTTCCTAATCAGATCACTGTCCTCCTTTCTACAGTTGTGTGCTGCTCCCAATACAGTTTGCTTTCAGGTGAAAATTTATTCTCCTGGGGACACTTGTACAATATCTGCCCCTGACAGAGAGGAATATCTTTCTTAATCAGCTCCTTGGCCTAAACTTTTCTTGATTCTTGCACTTTCCTGCTGTGAGTGCCGTTGTGAGTTGTTGGAAATGATTACTCATTTGTAAGCTTCCTTTATAGCATTTCCTCACATGTAAAGGTACCCACAGAGATGACCGAGGCTTTGATTTTATAATTACACCTGTCAGAGGAAGGGATGTCCATGCAGTTAGTGTGAGTTATGGCACATTGCCATTTAACCCCTTCGGACTCATCCGCTTAAGAATTCCGTATATAGGCTGTGCTTTATTTTATTTCCTTATAACAGAATCCCTGTCTTCACATAAAAATCTGGTGCCAGTTAAGCAATGTAAGCACAATATTCCCAACGCACATGTTCCTGAAACTGTCTGTAATTGTAAATGGGTGCTGCAGTTACCACCAACCGGAAAACCAAAGACATTCAAATCGAGATGTCATCAGCACACCCCAGATCTCCAGAATGGGTCCAAAGTTTTATTCAGAGATCACATCTTAGTTACTGTACTATAGCCATGTTTTGGAGCCTAGCAGGACCTCTTCATCCGGCATGAGACAAGTGCAGTACAAAATAGAATGATATTTAACCCCTTCCAGACTGCCCACTGCACATTTTCTGCGGCAGGGCGACCCGGCTGCGTGAAACAAGGTATCTGTACGGCGTTGTCTCTTCCGGGTCCATGGCATGCACGCCACCGGCGACCCGCTCTTACTGTGATTGGGCACAGCAGGAGCCAATCGGCGGGTCCAGCGGATGCGATGTAAACAAGTCAGACCGCCGTTCTGGATGGAGATCTTGCGTTAGATCCCCAGTGTCCCTCTGCATTCCACTGAAATTAATAAAGTCCAACTTGTACTTAATTAGCTTCTTTCCCAGCCACATCTATGTTTCTATATCAGTGCTGCTGATCTTCTCCAGCCTCCTTCGATCACTTCCTGTCTATATACACTCATCCGAGTGTTGGCTGCACATCATTATACTAGGCTTACTTATTGATAGTGACATCAGTGGATAATGTCTTTGCAATGTGTGTTGGCACAGTCACTTGTAGTCTCCACCAGTGGTGCATACGCCAGACGGAAAATACAGGAGCACAGCTAGGAGACAGTTGTCACTCCTTAACAGGAATTGCCTGAGCAAGAACCTTCATGGCATGATCATTAGATATTATTTTAATAAAAGCTGCAGATGTAAGTAGATTGAAAAGAACTTATTTTTCAAATTACATTAACATGTTAAAGCATATATAAGATTTCAATGATTAGAGATGGGCTGATGAATTGGCATATATTTTTGAGTGTATATCTGTCTTTTTTTTAACAATGATTTTGTAATAAAACGTTTTTATAATCATTACTGGTGTCCATATCAATACCATTAATATCCATACAAGCCTCCACAAAGATCTCAAAGTTTAGAGATTGGATTTACCTTAAAGGGACTGTCATGAAACCACAGTAACTTTCATGTCTTGTCTGTTTGCTTACCAATCTGCATATGTTCAGCTTAGGGATCGTGCACCTCACACCTGTGTACCTTTATAGGCTTTCCTCAGTGGGGCCCCACCTCTGGTCCTAACTAGGAACATTATATAACACCTGGCAGTACTAGCCTCTGACGCCGATCAATGTTGTATGTGTTTGGCTTTGTGTGTGGTTGTTCCTGTCTATTTCCATTTACTGACCTTTGGCTTCTTCTGACTGCCCCTTTCTGCCTGATACTCTGACCTTTGGATTGTTCTTTGTTTCTCCTGTTTGCTTGAAACCTTGGCATGCTCCCCTGTCTGTCACTGTCTGCTTGTGGCCCTGATCCTTGGCTAGGCTGCTGACAATCCTTGCTGTTCCTGCGCTGCTGCTTCTTCTCTTCCATCTGTAGTCAGACGAGCGTGAGCTAGGGGACCCCGGGGGCCGCGACCTAGATACAGTTGCAGCCAAATTCATCCTCACCACCAGAGGCTCTGGCAAATACCTACTGGCTCTTAGACTCCACGCCCTGGGGAAACCGATGCACTAGCTCAATGTGTTTCAGTGTCAGTACTCCAGGGGCCCGCCTTCCCATACCAGCCGGAGCTCATTAGCAGCAGTCAGCTATAGGTCCACAACCTTAGCGGTGTGCTTTGAAACCTTAACGGTGCACTTCGTACTTCAGCGGTGCGATTCACACCCCAGCAGTGCGCATCTGTCACCTGACGCCAGGTATCCTGATAGTTTGATCGTCCATGGACCCGGCTGATGAGCCACTAAATGCAGATGATCCGCTGCAGGGCATAGTCCGCAGACTGGAAACCCAGGAGTCTAATCAGATCAGGTGATGCGATTTCTACAGGTTTTTGCGCCCCGCTTTGACCAGCTGCAGGCCTCCCTAGGACCACCAGTCCATTGCAAGTATCGGCTCTGTTCAATACTCTGGGGACTCTAAGGCCTGCAGGTGGTTTCTCAGTCAGTGCACCATTCATTTTGAGCTCCAGCCTCAAATCTGCCCAACTGATTGAGCTATGGTGGCCTACATTATCTCTCTACTGTCCAACGAGGCTTTAACCTCTGTGGGAGAAGAGTGACCCAGTGGTTTCTAGCCTGTTTAGGTTCTTGAAACTCTTTTGGTACATCTTTGAGGAACCGGGTCGTGTCTCTTCAGCAGCTAGCGCTCTTTTATGCCTCCGCCAAGAGTCTGCTTCTGTGGGGCAGTATGCTCTTCATTTTCAGATTCTGCTGAGCTGAAATGGAACAATGAGGCCTTAGTTGCAACCTTTTTAAAGGGCCACTCTGATTGAGTAAAGGACGAATTAGCAGGGAGAACCATCCCCACGAATCTGGACGATGTAATCTCCCTGTGTAATAAACTTTTAGGAGAGGACCCTAGAAAGAAGACGCCAGCGTTCCTTGGTCCCTAGTCAGCCTGAAATTCCCTCTCTGCGATCCGCGGAGCGTCTGCTGCCAGCTGAGGAACCCATGCAGCTGGGCCGGATCAGGCTATCCCCCGAGGAGCATGCTAGGTGCAGAACTTTGGGCCTGTGTCTCTACTGTGGGGGCAAATGTAATTTTCGTGACACTTCCTTGCTGCCTCGAGGAAATGCTTGGGTCTAATACGTCTGGAAATATTGGATCCAGAAACCTCACCTTCATGTCTCCTTCTGTCGATGCTTCTTCTTGTTTGGTCCTGGCATACCTTGATTCAGGAGCTGCCGGCAATTTTATGGACTGGAAAACTGCTTCTTCCATGAAGGTTACCCTTTGGCCTCTTGCCACTCCATTGGTGGTCTCGGTGATCGATGGTACGGTTCTTCCAAGGGGCCCTATCCACTTCCAGACCCTTTCTGGTTAAGATGTCAATAGGAATACTCCACCAGAAGGAGATATATCCTTTCTTTTCCTACCTAAGGCCTCAACCCCCATTATATTGGGTCTTCCCTGGTTACAGCTCTATTCTCCACATTTTAACTGGACTTCCGGGCAGATATTGGCTTGGGGTTCCTCCTGTTTTTCATCCTGTCTACTCAAGGTGGTCCCAAATGAGAGACTTCCTGATGCCACCATGTCAGTTTCTTCTACCCTTCCCACTACATATAGCGATTTTTGGGATGTCTTCTGCAAGAAATGAGCTGAAGGGCTTCCTCCTCACAGGTCCTTTGACTGTGCCATTGACCTTGTTTCAGGAGCGACTCTGCCCAGGGGTCATACCTATCCTCTGTCCATCCCTGAGACCCAGGCCAAGTCAGAGTATGTCGCTGAAAACCTAGAGAAAGGGTTCATTCGGAAGTCCTCGTTGCCAAAAAGGATGGCATCTTAAGAGCTTGCATTGATTATCAAGGTTTAAACGCAGTGACAATCAAGAACCGATACCCCTTATCCCTAATTTCTGAGCTATTCGATAGGTTGAAAGGCACCTCCATCTTTACCAAGTTGAATATCAGGGGTGCCTACAATCTGATCCGGATAAGGAATGGACAAATGGAAAACCGCGTTTAACATGAGAGACGGGCATTATGAATACCTGGTTATGCCCACTGGGCTGTGTAACGCCCCAGCTGTATTTCAAAACGTTGTCAATGAGGTCTTCAGGAATTTGCTGTATAAATTTGTGGTCATCTATCTGGATGACATTCTAATATTTTCGGAAAATCTGCTTGTCGACAGAAATTATGTCCCGGTTGTACTCCAGCACCTTAGGGAAAATAACCTGTATGCCAAGCTGGAGAAATGTTCTTTTGAATGTTCTGAGGTCCTGTTACTGGGATGCTTTGTCTGCAGTTTGGGTCTTCGTGTCGATCCCAAAAAGGTCTCGGCCATTACCAACTGGCCTCTTCCTGCCAGCCTCAAGGCCACACAGTGATTTCTTGGGTTCTCCAATTATTATAGCCAATTTATTAAGAACCACTCTTCTATTGCTGCGCCTATTATTGCCTTGACCAAGAAAGGTGCTAATGCCAAGGAATGGCCTCCTGAAGCTGTCGCTCTGTTCCATGATCTGAAACAAGCCTTTGTTTCAGGTCCTTTCTTGAGGAGACCTAATCCTGGGTACCCATTTTTTATTGAAGTGGACGCTTCATCTACTGGGGTAGGAGCGGTGCTTCTTCAATAATCTGAGAATAAACGACAACCATGTGCATTTTTCTCCAAAAAATTTTCTCCGTCAGAGAAAAATTACGCTATTGGCGGGAGCTTCTTGCAAATAAATTGGCGTTAGAGGAATGGCGTCATCTCCTGGAGGGTTACCCTCACTCCATGACGATCTTCACTGATCATAAAATTTACAGTACTTACAGAATGTTAAATGACTGAATTCCAGACAGGCCAGGTGGAGTCTGTTCTTTTCCTGTTTCAATTTCATGACCACATACAAACCTAGTTCCTACAACAGTCGGGCTCATGCACTCTCTAGGTCTTTTGACACGCTGGATGAGGAGCCCACCTCTGAACTTTAGCCAATCATTCTGACCAGATGTAGTCTTGCCCATTCCACCACTCTAGAGTCTAAAATTCCTCCTGTCAAGACCTTCATCCCCATGGAACTAAGACCTAAGATCCTTTGTTGGGGACATGATTCCAAGGTATCAGGTCTTGCTGGGTTCCTCCGATCCCTTCAGCTCATCAGTCGCCACTGTGATGTTATCACATGTGAGACGCACACAGAACTAGCACCATTTTGTTCAGATGACGCCATCTCAGTTTTAACCTAACAATCTCCCAGTACAGATACCTCACACACCCCCTCCTCCCTGTTCCGTGTGGAAATTCCAAAAAGGAATTGTTATCTTAGTTATATGAGCAGGATGTCTTTTCTGCTGGCTGACTATAAAACCTACCGAGCATGGCATCAAAAGAGGCTCAGAATTTACGAGGGTCATAAACAGGGACACAGAGCACCATGACCTCCCAGCGACCCCACTTCATACCTAAAACTTAAAGAAAATACCCACAGTTCATAACTCCAGTTAGAAGCATGACATATTAATAACATGTGTATTTATGTATGCGGGAAGGCCTCCCAGTTTAAACGAGCCCAAACACCAAAGTATTCACTTATAAGGGGACCCACGGATAGTTTATCATCTTCCCAGTGTCACAGGAAGCGATAAGGGTTGTCATGTTTGGACTTTTTTTTGGACACCATTCATACTGGACTATAATTGATCAGTTTCAGGAATGCATCTTGTACATATTGGCAAATATGAATCTTCGTACAGAAATTGTGAATTAGGGAAGATTGTATTCCACGGTCTGCCCTGGACAGCCCATGAGCCCTCCTTACCCGTGTGAGTGGTCAGGGGCATACGGCCCCACCCCTTTTCACACAGAGAAAAAGGGAATGCGAAGGGCAGCTGGGAGTTCTCACCTTACCATCAAAGAACAAACATCCGAGAATTGATCAGACATTTTAAAAGCAAGTAACCTTATTTCCTGTCTTATCTCTTTGCTGCTGTATATTATGTCTCTTATTGCTTTGTAACATAATTTTTCTGTAAATATTTTCCTTCACCCAAACTTTACCTTTTCATTATTAAACCTTATTCTGAAAAGTGTTATTCTTGTCACTAAAGCTTTTAATGCAAGCTATACCGAATCTGTTCCTTTGAAGAGAGCTACTGTTTAAAATAACTCATCTGAATATCTGTCACGGTCCTGGTAGTGGAGTCTGGCGTGTGCAGGGAACAACCACTCTTGCGCACTCGATTCAGGGGTCCCTGGTAGAGCAGACAGAGGACCCGTGAGTGCGGGATGGCATGAGGGCCGGATGGTCACTGAAGGTGGTGATGTGAGGCTCCGGATGGTCGTGCAAGAGTGGTCGTTCAGGCTGGGTTGGCAACTGGCAGGCAGGCAAGGTACAAGGGGTTCAGGTGGAGAATGGTCAAGTCCAAGTAGGGTTCGTTAACAGACTGGCAGCAAAGGTACAGAAGGGTCAGGCAAACGGATGGTCATGGATAGCCGGGGTCGGTGCTGGCAGATAGGTAGCAGGTCAGAGCAAGCTGGGTCGGTACACAGGAACAGGAACTACACAGGAAGCAGGTTACAGGCAGGAGAGCTGAGGCTCACAGGTACTCAGACGCTGTAGAACGGACAGCACTTGCTATAGGAAACAGGAAGTTTAAATAGAGCTTCTCAGCAACTAGAGGAAACCACAATTAAATACAATTAACCCTCCGAACAGTCTTCTTCTAACAATATCCCTGTCTGTGGTGACAGCATGTGTTACAGGTGGTTATTCTAAAATCATATTGGTTTTGCTAATTGTTGGAGACCTAACACTCCGGATCAAAGGTTAGTGGTGGCACTGAATGGGTTAATTGTTTGAATTTCACAGTTTATGGAAGACACCCTCAGCTTCCTCTTCCTATGACCTGTTCTCCGGACATTCCAGCTTTGGCTACTGTTCAGCAATCATTTAATACCATTTGGGGAGAGTTTCATGATCGCCTCCGGGCAGTGGCTGTTAAGTTTAAGGGTTTTGCCGACCGTCACAGGATAGTCAGGAGTACGAGGTTAGTCAAATTCTGGATTCTCTCCTCTGTAAAGGCATCCTTCAGTACCTCGTGCATTGGAGAGGGTTTGGTCCTGAGGAGAGGACGTGGATTCCTGCATCTTAGGTATTTGTGCCTCATTTTGTGAAAAGGTTTCATTTGAGGTTTCCCTCCAAACCTGGACCCAAGCGGGGAAGGGAGAGGCCTCGTAAGAGGGGGGTACTCTCATGAAACCACAGTAACTTTCATGTCTTGTCTATTTGCTTACCAATCTGCATATGTTCAGCTTAGGGATCATGTACCTCACACCTGTGTACCTTTATTGGCTTTCTTCATTGGGGCTCCACCCCTGGTCCTAATTAGGAACATTATATAACACCTGGCAGTACTAGCCTCTGACGCCGTTCAATGTGTGTGTTTGGCTTTGTGTGTGGTTGTTCCTGTTGTATGCTCTGAGTCTATTTCCGTTTATCAACCTTTGGCTTGTTCTGACCATCTTTGCCTGCCTGATACCCCAACCTTTGGCTTGTTCTCTGTTTCTCCTGTTTGCTTGATACCCCGACTTTAGCCTGCTCTCCTGTCTGTTCCTATCTGCTTGTGGCCTTGACCCTAGGCTGGGCCGCTGACAATCCTTGCTGTTCCTGTGCTGCTGCTTCCTCTCTTCCACCTGTAGCCAGCCAAGCGTGAGCTAGGGGCCCCGGGGGCCGCGACCTGGATCCAGTTGCAGCCAAATCCATCCTCACCACCAGAGGCTCTGGTGAATACCTACTGGCTCTTAGAATCCACGCCCTGGGGAAACTGATGCACTAGCTCAATGTGTTTCAGTGTCAGTGCTCCAGGGGCCCGCCTTCCCGTACCAGCTGGAGCTCATTCGCAGCAGTCAGCTATAAGTCCACAACCTTAGCGGTGTGCTTTGCAACCTTAGTGGTGCGCTTCGCACTTCAGTGGTGCGATTCGCACCCCAGCGGTGCGCATCTGTCACCTGACCCCAGGTGTCCTGACAGAGACACTGTCACCATCTTAAAAAAATTCAGGAAAAGCACAAATTTTTTAAATGCTTAAGCAGCCCATATATTTATATTTTTTTCTATTTTTGTTGAACCAGTGGGTTGAATGAAAAAAAAGACTCCATTCCCCCATCCACAATTTCGGTCAGTCCCTACTGAATAGGCCGAATTTTGATCCATGCATGGTTGGCTTTACTTATTAACTTACAATGTGCCTCTAAACTACTTAGCAAGTGTTACATCTGTAACCACCTCAATTCCGTCGTATGTATATACTGCCTTGTATTGAGCTGGTTATACCAGGATCATGGTTGCAGCTACAACCATGATCCTGGTATCATTTTTCTTTTTACAGCTGGCGATTCTATTTTTAGTAAAAGTGATCTAAACAGCTGTACAGCCGCTCAATCACTTCTACAGGCAGTGGAAGGGGGTCACCCCTCTACTGCTGCCTTGCCCCTGCTCTCCCATCCCTCCGGGCGGCCCAGGACCAATGCCACCCATCCAATCATAAACATTGAGAAGAATGTAAGGAACAAAAGTCCCTCCCCTCCTTCTCTGATGTCAGAAACTGGAAGTAATGAGGATTTTGCCACTTTCAGTTTCAGTTTATTTATTTTTCAGCCATTACCAGCTTGTACAGCATCTGATCAAACCAAATTCAGTTTAATCAGATGCTTTGGAGGCCAGAGGAGAGATCTGGGGTCTAATAGACCCCAGATCTCTCCAAAAAGAGGACCTGTTATCAAAAAGAGATGTTATTTATCCATATTGAAACAAAAAAACTGAAAAGTATAGCATAAAAAAATCAATATAAATAAAATAAGTAATAAAATTTTTTACATTTTTTAAAGCCCCCATGCTCACGTGCAAATATGAACATGCACATAGGTCCCACATGCATATGTAAGCGGCAATTGCATCGCACATGTGAGGTATCGCCGCGAACGGCAGAGCGAGAGCAATAATTCTAGCACCAGACCTCCCATGTATCGCTAAACTGCTAACCTGTAAAGGTTTTTAAAGCATCACGTATGGATAATTTAATGCCGTTTTACAGTCATACACAATTTTAAACATATTTAGTATCTATTTACTCAACATAACATCATCTTCTATATTTTACCAAAAATTGGGCATTATATTGTGTTTGTGTTCACTTGACTTCAATAAAGTGTATTTTTTCAAAAAAGTTTGTGTTTGAAAAACCGCTGCGCAAATATTGTATGACATAAAAAAATTGCAACCCCCCCCATTTTATACTCTAGGGTAATCTCTAAGTAATTGTCTCTAATGGTCTTGAACTAATTTTCTAGCAAAAAATACAGATTTTTGCATGAGAGAAATGTGGGCATTGACCTGGGGGTCAAGTGGTTGATAAGAAATAAACAAATCCCAAGCATAGCCCTCTCCTTCCTTGCAGGTCATAGACCTCTTCTCTTCTGGGAGTGTCTAATTACTCTGTGCTGGCCCAGCTCCTCAGCCACTCGCCTCCCTACATAATCTATCATTTAGCAGCAGGGTGGAGCAAAGGGAAATTTGTATACGATAGCCCATGGAGCTATCCACCTCTGAAAGCCACTTGTTCATTAGCTGGAGGACCAGTGATTATGTATTCTCAAAAGAATGTTTCAAATTCCTGTTGCAAAAAAGCTGAGACTGAAAATAAAAAGAGACAAAAAGTTCAAAGGCAAAACTATCACAGTGCATATAAACAAACTCTTTTGCCAGTAGGTACTTTGAGTACACGCGTGTGACCTCACTGAACGCTCTTTACAGAAAAATCCATCTTCTACCTGTAGAGGAAGTGCTGACAGGATGTTTAATCAGGATATATTCCAAATAATCTGTTTTCTTCAGAGAATATGTTATAGTGAGGCCTGGTGGGAAACAGTTGTTTTATGAAAGGAAACCAATAAACCTGAGATTTCCGGTATTTTCTGTTAACTGTTTTAACTTTCCCATGTGGTGTGTTTTAGGCAAAATAAAGGCACAGTATTACTGAAGAATAAAAATAGAAGACTTATTAGTGGACATCACTATAATAGGGTTTACAAAAATGTCAGTTTTTTTCAAGAATGTTACACATTGCAGTCAATGTCTGTCAGCCAATATGTATTAAAAAAAAAAAACATTCTTTTACCCATGTAGAAGAGGTGCCTTCACCTTCCGAATTCCTACCTCCCCTTTCCCTGTTGCAATGTCTACAAAGATCTCATGCCTATATTCGCTTGTGACAGCAGAGGTCTGGAGATTGTCAGGTACGGGTCAATTTTGGGACGACAAAGGGAGCATCTACATGCGCCCTAGACCTGGAAGTCTTAGGATTTCCACTGCGGCTGTAGTACAGATCTGGCAGACATGGACATGGATAGTAATCAAAAACACCAGAGGGTGCCATCTACACAGTGGGGGAGTTACTTTGGGCTTTTAAAATAAAGGGATCCTTTAAATTATTTTCACGCTTTAAAGATTTTGAAATATAGTCAAATAGAGTAGGCTAATTGCTTTTTTTAAATGGAGCTAGAAACAGTTGTTAAAGGAAATACTACATGTATTCAAATTTTCATAACCAGTATTATTTGATTGCAATCTATTGTAAGAGTTTGCTAATTTTCCTATGTTTTCATTTGCTGGAACCTACACTTCATACGGAATCAGTGTATATGTATGGTTCAGATCATTTCATTACATCGTACTGCGCTGAAAAAAATGTTCTGAGAAGCCTACCTCCAGATTGTTTACTCATCTTACCTCAGTTTCTCTTTTGGTTTTAGAAGGTCTTAGGGCGAAATGGTTGCAGGATATACCAGAGCTGGATGGTCGGGATTGGGAATATGTGTGGGAATTACCTTTTAGATGTTTGGTGTCTTTGAGAGACCATCTGGTTCATTTCAAATTGGTGCATAGAGCCTATTTTACCCCACAGCGCCTGCGTGTGATAAATTCTAGGTCTCCATCTGAATGCTGGCGATATGGTGTAGCTTTAGGGGACTTCCTGCACATCTTTTGGACTTGTTGACATATAGCTGCTATTTGGGCAGAAGTGGTGGCGTTGTTGAACTCCATCATTTCAGCCCCCTTACCGGTTTCAATGCCTGTGTGTTTGGGTCTGGTGAAGGGGCCTTCTTCATATTGAGGCAGAACGGATTTTTGTTAATATTGTATTATTTTATGCTAGGGAAGCTATCGCTTTGCATTGGAAGAAATCATTGGCCCCTACCCTCTTGTTTTGGAAGCAGCTGGTTAATATGAATATATCACTGTATCAAGATACATATATGATCAGGGGATGTTTTTACAAATACAATAATATTTGGGGAAAGTGGTTGGCCAATCCCAGTATGGCCACAGCTATATCTGACGAGTGCCATACCACTCCCTGAGATAGTCTTCTCCCCTTTTTTTTTCTCATGGTGGGAGTGGAGATGATTTGGTGTCCGTATTCAAAGTTGACAATGGGCATGTAGTTATCTGAAGATTAAATGTGAGAGATGGTGAGGGATATATTGAGGTATTGATATTTCGTTCAATGTGTATTGTTGTGTGTTATTTTTTATGTAGTGTTTTGTATATTTTATTATTTGTATTATTGTAAATAAATGAAAAGATTTAAAAAAAAAAATGTTCTTGAACTTTAACAGTCTACAAGCAACCCCTCGTAACTCACTGTGCCAGTGTCAACTTCCCAATATTTTTTACTTTATGTAGCCTTTTCAGTTATTTCTTATTGGACCTGTTATTGGAATCTAATTAACAAGCCATTGGATATCACACTGGGGTTTGGCTTGAACTGCACAAGTGTGACCTCTTACATCAACACTGCTTCTGCCTAACTGTCACCACTGTCTTCTTATTAATATCCATCCAATCACAATGAGTAACTGCATGCTCTTGTCAAGTTCGAATCATGAATACAAACACTCATTAGACAAACACATACTGTACTCATTAAAACACATTAGAAATGCACATTTTCCTTCACTGCCACTTAATGATCTTTAATTAGCTGCTTCATATTTGTAACTATCAAATGAATAAGAATATACATGCTGTTCGTTGAGTGTATTCCAAATAAAAGTACTCCATTAATAGGAATTAATTTAAAATTATTTAGACCCCTTTCACGCTGGAGCTTTAGCTTTAGCGCTAGAAATAGCCTCTGCAAAGCGCCTGAAAACCCCCTCCCATTCGTTCCAGTGTGTCTTTTCACACTAGAGCGGTGAGCTTGCAGGACGTTCCGAAAAGTCCTGCAAGCAGCATCTTTGGGGCGGTTTGGAAGCGCTGTAACCAGCGCTCCAAAAATGCCACTGCCCATTGGAATGAATGGGCAGTGCTTTCAAAGTGCCTTAAAAGCGATTTGAAAGCACAGCAAAATGGGAGTTTTAACCCTTTTTTGGGGTTAAAAGCGCTGCTTAAACAGCGCTAAAGCGCCACCAAACAGCTGGCGCTTTCAGTGTGAAAGGGGTCCTAGTAAAGTCCATAATTTCACTCTTATGCAGTGTAGCTGATCCGAACACTGAGAGGCTGTATAATCTTTGGTTTTACCATTTGAGCCCCAATTCCAGTAGATGGCTCTTTCAAACTTTTCAGGCAATTGTATGGAAGCTATAACTCTTTCCACATTGCACTATACTTTTTTAAGGTGCTTCCTTTAAAATTGATATGATCAAGATCTGTTTTAAAGTTCAAATTCCTTTTTTTTCTGCTGACTCCATAGATACAGTTGAACTGAAATATGCTCTTTTCCAGATAGAAAAAGAAAAAAAAAGATCTTAGTGCTTCTCTAGCTAAAATAGAAGTAAGCCCAATTTGAATCACATTTCATTTGTTAAATCATTGTGGTTGGTTTACTAAAGAAGTAAAGCATGTTTACTTGGCAAGTTGGTCAAGACCATCTAAATTTGCTAGTGCATTTATCACTACCCTCTCCAGAGGTTGACAATGCTGCTGTCCAAGAGTGGCTCCATTGCTCCTCCATAGAATGGGGACACCCTAACAAAGTGTTACAGGCCAGATCACCAGGTAAAAAAGGGAAAAAAATGAATGCAGCCACCACAATTGTTGATTGGTAAGCTGCAACATAACAATTTTTATTTTGTCTTAAAGTGCTTGTAAATTTTCATACAGTTGGGCTCATCATGAGTTTGCATACCCTGGCAGAATTTATGATTTCTTGGCCATTTTTCTGAGAATATGAATGATAACACAAAAACTTTTCTTACACTTATGATTAGTGTTTGGCTGAAGCCATTTATTATCAATCAACTGTGTTTACTCTTTTTAAATCATAATGACAACAGAAACTACCCAAATGACCCTGATCAAAAGTTTATATACCCTGGTGATTTTGGCCTGATAACATGCACACAAGTTGACACCTCTGATCTGTTTGCTTGTAATTAGTGTGTGTGTATAAAAGGTCAATGAGTTTCTGGACTCCTGGCAGACCCCTTTAACATCAATGACAGCTTGAAGTCTTTTGCGGTATTTGTGGATGAGGCTCTTTATCTTCTCAGATAGTGAAGCTTCCCATTCCTCACAAAAAGCCTCCAATTCCTGGAAATGTTGGTCTCATCACTCCAAATTACTTTGTGCCAGAAGGTTTGAGGCTTGTCTCTGTGCTGTGTTACGTATTGTAAGCGGGATACTTTGTGGTATTTGCGCAGAAATGGCTTTCTTTTGGTGACTCGACCATGCAGCCCATCTTTCTTCAAGTGCCTCCTTATTGTGTATCTTGAAACAGCCACACCACATGTTTTCAGAGAGTCTTGAATTTCCCCTGAAGTTATTTATGGGTTTTTCTTTGCATCCCAAACAATTTTCCTGGTAGTTGTGACTGGAATTTTAGTTGGTCTACGTGACCATGGTTTGGTTTCAACAGAACCCCTCATTTCCACTTCTTGATTAGAGTTTGGACACTGCTGATTGTCATTCTCAATTCCTTGGATGTCTTTTTATATCCCCTTCCTGTTTTATACAATTCAACTACCCTTTCCCACAGATCCTTTGACAATTATTTTGCTTTCCCCATGACTCAGAAACCAGAAACGTCAGTGCAGCACTGGATGAAAGATGCAAAGGTCTGTCAGGAGTCCAGAAACTCATTGACCTTTTATACACACACACACTAATTACAAACAGATCATAGGTGAGGATGGTTACCTTTGATAGCCATTCAAACCTCTTTGTGTCAACTTGTGTGCATGTTATCAGGCCAAAATCACCAAGGTATGTAAACTTTTGATCAGGGTCATTTGGGTAGTTTCTTTTGTCATTATGATTTAAAAAGAGTAAACACAGTTAATTGACAATACATGGCTTCCGCCAAACACTAACCATGAGTGAAATAAAAGTGTTTGTGTTATCATTCATATTCTTTGAAAAATGACCAAGAAAACATAAATTCTGCCAGGGTATGTAAACTTATGAGCACAACTGTATATGCCCAGTGAAGTGAACACCCTCAGATGATACACAGAGATGAAACAAATGCTCCTACATAGGTTTTACTTGTTTATCTGCAGCCCTCTCTTCCCTACACTCCTTCAAAAGGGCAGAAAATTGTTAAAATATTTCTTCATCTATCAGGAACACAGAGCATTGGGTGGAGAGGCTGCAGTTACAGTGTGTGAGAGCTGATTGGAGGAAAGTCACTCACCCCCCTTCTCACAACAGAAGAACTGTGTTCTGAAGAGACAAGCTCCCTTCTGAGCTCTCCCTCCCCCTCCCTTTGGCGAGAGATACGTAAACACTACAAATATATGTGCTTTGCTCAGATTCCATGGCCATGGTCGGGGTTTACAACCACATTAAATAAGCTTTAAGGAAAAGGGGGACATTTTTTCAAAGACAATGAAGTGCGCATTTTGTACAAAGAGGACAACTGGTTCTCCAGAGGCATAGAGGAGGCCATCTACGTCCAACAGGAACAACCATCCCTGAACAGGAATGAGGGCCTTCCACACTTCTGACTTCTACATATAGTACTGTTTTGACATCTCTACCCTGGCAATTTGACAATAAATTACACCCTCAGCCCTGTAAATCAAAGGATCAACACCTGTGCAGACTTACTGACACCAAGGTTGGGGTTATGTAACTAGAACAGGGTGGTTCAACAACATTCACACTTTTCCGCCATTCTGTTCTTGGACAATCAACTTCTGCCTTGACATGGTCCATGGTGATTGCATTAAGATGTCTGTGATACCTGTGACACCCAATTCAAATGAAGAATTGGCTTGGATGAGCTACAAAACAACTTTAACATTTCAAAACAATTCCATTTGAATGTGACTAACCACTACTAGCTATTCCATTACCTGGATGACTAAGGCTACTTTCACACTGGAGGTGGTGGGGCGTTAGCGGTAAATCCCCGCTAGTCACAGCGGGGATTTACCGCTGTTAGAGCGGCGCTACGGCTGCGGGAGCGGTGCACTTTTAACCCCCCACAAGGGGTTAAAACGGGGTTAAATGTGCCCGCTCTCTGCGCTTCCGAGGCGGTGTGCAGCCGCTTCGGAAGCACTGCTCCATTGTTTTCAATGGGCAGTGGCGGTGGAGGAGCGGTATATTTCCCGCTCACTGCACCGCCCCAAAGATGCTCCTTGCAGGACTTTTTGTAACGTCCTGCAAGCGCACCGCCCCAGTCTGAAAGCACTCCAGCTTTCACATTGGGGTGGATTGGGGTAGATTTTTGAGGTGCTTTACAGACGCTATTTTTAGCTAAATAGCGTCTGTAAAGCGCCTCAGTGTGAAAGGAGCCTAAGAACCTTCACATACTCTAACCTCTAAACTGCTGAGGCCAGGGAAAGTTCTGTATTCATAATATAATGTGCCCATAATATGATGTATTATAAAGAACACTTTCAACCAATCACAGTATGAACTTTGCACTTCATTGACATCACAACCTGGTGAGCACATCTATATTTGAAGAAGCCCATGGGAAAAAAACTGACATGTGTAGTTGTTGAAACCCACTGGTTTATTGTACACTGACTATTTTTAGACATGGTCTGAATATAAATAAACAATTTGCATTGGCAAGAAAAAAATGTGAACCCTTTGGAATTAACTGGTTTTCTGCAGATAAACGGAAGTCATTTAGTTAGGAGTAACACAAACAGATAACAACACTGAATCTACTCCTAGTCTAATACCGTTTAATGACGTCTTTTGGTCAATTAAGGTTTCCCAAGTGTAAAAAAAGAACGGTTACGTTTAACAAATAAATATAAGTCTGGTACAGATTTTTATCAGTCACATGTTATTTGGTCACCCAAAGTTGTTGATGTGTACAGTCAAAAAAAGGGTACCCGAAGAAGTTTATATCTACACGAGTGGTCCAACACTACAGTTACTTCACGTTTC
>BLSH010449353.1:553686-577742 GCA_018402905.1 Glandirana rugosa | reverse complement strand
GACAATCCAACACAATGGGCAGCGCATTGAACACATTTTATAAGTGGTCAGAAACTTGTAAATAACTCATGAAAGAATAAAGTTACGTTAAAACCAAGCACACCATTGTTTTTCTTGTGAAATTCCCAATAAGTTTGATGTGTCACATGACCCTCTTCCTATTGAAAAAACAAAAGTTGGATTCAAAATGGCCGACTTCAAAATGGCCGCCATGGTCACCACCCATCTTGAAAAGTTTCCCCCCTCACATATACTAATGTGCCACAAACAGGAAGTTAATATCACCAACCATTCACATTTTATTAAGGTGTATCCATATAAATGACCCACCCTGTATTTGCCTTTAGTAAATAAACCCCATAGTGCTTAAGCTGATAATGCACAATTTTCATTTCTCATGTTTTTATTGAACACACATTAAACATTCACAGAACAAGAGGAAAAAAGCAAATGAACCCATAGACTTAAAGTGGATGCAAACCCGATTCATGAAATTTGAGTTGGGCACATATATATGCAATGTTTTCTTATCTCTCTTCAAAGCACTGAGTCCCTTGGCTTTTTCCTGCTCCATAGCTCTATTATCAGCCTGATAACTTCTGACAAGTTCTGCGACACATGATAAAAGCAACCTGAAATTTGCATTGTGGGAGGTTGCTATAAATAGATTAGCACAGAGCTCTGCGCATTACCTTCCTTCCTGCCAATGTGTAGTGGGGGTGTGTGCCTTTCCTCCAATCAGCTGTATTGGCTGTGTGCCCAGACTTCACACTCAGTGCTGAACAGGAAGAAAAAATCTCTAACACAATGTGAACTTTCTAAAGAATATATAAAACTGAAGACAGCAGATATACACATAAAACTTATGTAGGGAGATTTGTTTAATCTCTCTGTATCATCTGAGGTAGATCTCTGTGTATCATCTGAGGTAGTTCACTTCACTGGGAATCTGTGAGGGTTTACATTCACTTTAATTACATCAATTACATCAACAAAAGCTAATTGGAGTCAGTAGTTTGCAAACATGGAGTCCTATTAATGAAATGAGTTTGAAAGTGTGCTTTTAAAGGCCTTATGCACACAGGATGTTTTTGAACATTTTTACAGCTGCTGTTCTTGGCTTCAGACATTTTTTTCTACAGTCAATAAACTCTCCAGCATGTTATCTTATGTGTCCATGCACACATAGGCTGGGGCGTTTTTTGACTATAAAAAAACACCCCAAAACTAGTGGGTTTTGAGAGGAGTTTTTCAGCTGTAAAAACACTCTAACA
Organism: Glandirana rugosa; assembly: GCA_018402905.1. Lineage (NCBI taxonomy): Eukaryota > Metazoa > Chordata > Amphibia > Anura > Ranidae > Glandirana > Glandirana rugosa. Next base: position 576,468 of record BLSH010449353.1, on the reverse strand, counting down.
TCAAAAAACAGTGATAAATGCTCAAAAATGCAACTCACTGGCGGTTTTTAATGTTTTTGATTTTAAAAAACTAAAAACCGGTAATGCTGAAAACCGCTAAAAAACGCTATTGCAAAACCGCTGAAAAACTTTTAAAAACTCACTGCAAAACTACGGGTGTTTTTATGACGTTATTATAACGTCCAGTGTGCATGAGGCTAAAGCTACTTGATTGATAAAAGGCACTTTAACTTTTCAAGATTGCTGTTCACAAGAAGAATCAGCTGATGTGAACCGTGCCTTCCAAAAAGGAGACTTATGATCAAGAGTGCTTTATCTGCATAAGGCTGGAAAGGGATACAAAGCAACCTCAAAAGCGTTTGGGCTTCCATCAATTGATAGTTAGACAAATTGTATATAAATTGAGAGTTTAGTACAGTGGCTACTCTTCATAGATGTGGGCGCCCAACCAAGATGACTTTCAGGGTACAGCGCAGAATCCTCAATGAGGTAAAGAAGAGCCCATGAGTAACAGCAAAAGACTTGAAGATATCACTGGAACTGGGAAACATCCCTGTTCATGAGTTTACCATATGTAAGTCTTTGAACAGGCAGAGTGTCCATGGCAGAAGCTGCTGCTTTCCAATAAAAAAACATTGCTGTATGACTAAAGTTAGAACATCTTGGCAAAGTGCAATTTTACTGGGAAAATGTTTTAAGGACTGAAGAAACAAGAGTTGAATTGTTTGGGAAGAATTTTCACTACTATATATAGCGCAAATAGGTCACAGCTTCCCAACATCAAAACATCATCCCAAAAGTCAAGTGGTGGAGGGAACATCATGATTTTGGTTTGCTTTGCTGCCTCAGGGCCTGGACCAATTACCGTCATTGAGGGGAAAACAAATTCCCAAGTTTAATAATAAAGAAATCAGTGAGTGCTCAGGAGGCAAAGTAGCTGGCACTATAGGTGACCAATCCAATATAATAATACAATTCAAGAAAGTGTAGTACTGTAAATATTAAGTGACATAAAATAAATAACGAATAAACATGTAAAATATAAACCAAAACTCATTAGTAGTGGGACATCATGCACATGATTGAATAGTGTACATAATAAAAGTTCAAAGTGAAATAATTTTTTGTGATAATTGAAGAAAAAATCCTCTGAAGATAATACTTACCAGTGCAACAAAAAAAATGTACGAAGTGACTTTAGTGCTCTTCCTCCACCAATATGCACTCACCAGAATGCCATTGCAAAACAGCATAAAAGTATCAATCCATCATAGAATCCACAGCAGTCATTTACGCTTTTAGGGGCCTTATGTGCTGGCGTCACGCCACGGCATGCATTTGGATTGGCGGCCATTGCTGATTCCCCCTGATTGAGCACTGTGTTTTCTGGAGGATAGAGCAAATGACTGCTGTGGATTCTCCTAGGATGGATTGATACTTATATGTTGTTTTCCATTCTGGTGAGTGCATATCGGTGGAGGAAGAGAGCTGAAATCACTTTGTACATTCTTATTGTTGCACTGGGAAGTATTATCTTCAGAAGATTTTTTCTTCAATTGTCACCAAAAAATTTTCACTTTGTGGACTTTTATTATGGACACTATTCAATCATGTCCATGATGTCCCACTACTAATGAGGTTTGGTTTATATTTTATATGTTTATTCTTTACTTATTTTATGTCACTTAATATTTACAGCGCTGAAAATTCCCAAGCTTACCAAAATATTCTACAGGATAATTTCAGGGTGGCTGTCTGCCAGCTGAAGCTTAGTAGAAGTTGGGTGATGCAGCAGAACAATGACCCTAAGCATCGAAGCAAATCCAGCACAGACTGGCTTAAAAAAAAGAAAATGTGCCTTTTGGAGTGGCTCAGTCAGAGCCCAGAGCTTAAACCCCATAGAAATGTGAAAGAGAGCCAAGAGAGCCATTCATACCAGACATCCTGCAAATAATGTCTGATCTGAAGCAGTTTTGTAAAGAGGAATGGTCAACAATTCCTCTTAAACATTGAGCAGGTCTCATCCACAGCTACTGAAACTGCATGCTTGAAGTCATTACTGCCAAAGGAGGTTCGGCCAGCTAGTAACTCTGAGGGTTCACTTACTTTATCCTCCCGTACTGTGAACGTTTAATGTGTGTGTAATAAAGAGACAAGAAATTAGAATTGATTGTATTCTATCAGCTTAAAGTAGTAATAAACCCAAAATCAAAAATGTAATATATTGCACCTTACAAATCAATAGATGTAGTGTCCGTATTCGCTTTCTTTTTTAGGCTTTTTTTCCCCTGGTGATCTGGCCAGAAAAACACTGCCCCCCCAGCACATTTGTACTGCACAATCCACATTGCTTGTCCCCATACTTCCGCCCCTCCCCTTACTCCTCCCCCCTACCTCTTATAAGCTGCAGTCATCCCTGTGGGAGTTGGTCTGAGGAAGGAGCTATGCAGGCTCCGAAACATGTAACCGCCCACCATCAGTGTAGACGTGCACAGCTCTGTGCACTCCAGCCAGAGAAACACCAGGAAATCTCCTCCAGTTCCACACACACCAGCACGCCATTGGACTCTGATGACAGCTGAAGGCCGGCTACATCCACCCTCCATAGGCTTGAGGAACGAGGAAATCTGATACTACAGCACACGCTTGTATCTTACCATCATCCTGTAAGTGTTAACCCCCTGTGTGCCTGCACTGACCACCCTCTGCTGCACTTAGAGGCTTTCCCTGTGTTTTTATCCTTCAGGAACGAACTGCTCCACTCAGATGAAAGAATGTGTATCCACACTATATTAGATCCTATGCATATTTGATTAGAGGCGCCTTGTCTCCTACCCCTTATTCCTCATTCTAACTGCAAGATAGTTTCTTTTAAAAAACACAACAGACTTACTGACCAGATCACCAGGCAAAAGTAGAAGAAAGAAAGCCCAAAAAAGAAATTGAATGCAGTCATTACACCTAAGAATTGGTAAGCTGCAATATAATAAATGTTTGCTTTTGGGTTTACTACTGCTTTAAACCTCACGGACCACTGCATGCTGGGTCGGTGATGTCACAAGGCGGTGGGGCTACCAGGTGATGTAGCCAGGTGGCCCGCCCTTTAATTATATAAGAAATGTCAAACAGCAGAGCTTACAGTAAGTGGCCAGCCTTCATGAACGGTGGGAGCATTTTTTTTTTCTTTTTCGGGTCGGCAGTGCGCCACCTGCATGATTGACAATGGATTTAGATCAGGGGACACTGTTTTTTTATTTTTTTGACACGTTTTTGGTGAATGAGTAGAGGTACGTACCCCATACTCATTTAGATAGGTGGTAGGCAAGATCTGGGGGCCCTCTTCTTAAAGGGGGCTTCTTCCCCCACAACCACCCACCAGGGTTATGGGGGTGAGGCCCTTGTCCCTATCAACATGGATTTTGGGGGCACCCCATGCCTTTTTTTTTTTTATTTTGGCGTGGGTTTTCCCTTAAAAATCCATACCAGACCCGAAGGGCCTGCTATGAACCGGGGGGGGGGACCGCAATCCATTTTTTTTCAGCATTTTTATTTGTCCGCATATTTTGTTGTACATTCAGCTGTCAGCGGGGAATCCGCTGACAGCTGATGAGTCATCCATTGTTAAGGACTTGACTGCCAGTTTCCCGACCCACTCCTTAGCAACCAGCTCAATGTGGTAAATTAAATTAAATAATGCAGTAATTACCGCTAAATTGCACAAATACAGCATTCGGTATTTAACGCAAAATTCTTAATGAATTGGACACTTGCACAACTGTTACTTGCATGTGCTATTTTACTGCATTTCATTAGCCGTAATTTAACTCTTAGTGAATAGCATTCTTTCTATTATTACATTGTATTATAAAATGAAATTATTCAACTCACCATAATGCAGAATCAGTGGGAGCCCCGAGTGTGTCACTTGCCACTTAGCGTGCCACCAGATGCCATCAGGGTGTCCCCGGAGGAGTGCCTCCTTCCATCAGGTGTCCCTAGCAGCGTGCCTCCTTACATCAGGGTGTCCCCAGCAGCATGCCTCCTTACTTCAGGGTGTCCCCAGCGTGCCTCCTTACATCAGGTGTCCCCAGCGTCTCTAGCGTGGATTGGCCAAGTGTGACGTCCATCATAGCCGCCCGGCGCCCGCCCCGCAGTGTCACTTTATTTTGGTTGCAGCAGCGGCACCCTGTAATGGACATCACATGTCCCGCAATGTGGGATTGGACCAGTGTGGTTACGTCCATCATAGGCGCCGCCGCCACCATGTGTATGTATGGCGGCTCGGGGCTAATAATAGAATTAGATTACCCTGCGCCCCGTGGCTTTTCGGGGGCATCCTCGGGGCTGTAGCCCCCTTAGCCCTGGGCTTCCAATGTCCCTGTATTCACCCTGAAAATCTCTCACTAATCTGGAGTAAAAATACCAAAAAAAAAAAAAAACTCTGTGAGCATGTCTGTGACTGCATGAAAAATAGAGATACTTTTTTAAGCTATTAGCACCAGCTTCTAACTGTCCCTGTTAAAGCTCTCAAATCCCTACCAAAGGTGCTAGACAACTGTAGAAAACACTATTGAAGTGTCTATGACAGCATGTAAACATATAGGAATGTTTTTGGAGCAATGAGCAACAGCATGAACATCTAGTTTTCACTGCTTGCTGTGAGCTTTCCTTAATTACTCCTAAAGCTTGATTTGCTAAAGGCAAATAGACCGTGCACTTTGCATAGTGCAGTTGCACTCTGCAAGTGCACTTGCTCCAGGACTTCGTAAATGAGGAAAGCTTCACTTTGAAAAAAAATACCTAATCACATGCAAGGAAAATAATAAAACAGCATTTTTGCTTGCATGTGATTGGACGCTGGAAGTCAGCAGGGCTTCTGCTCATTTACAAAGCTCTGGAGCAACTGCACTTTGCAAAGTGCACAGTCTATTTGCCTTAAGTAAATCAACCCCGATATCTGTTGCACTACTCAATAAACAAAGGCTTTTGAGAACCCTCACCTTTATAGGGAGCATGCTAGCACGTTGGCAAAACCCTATTATTGGCCCTTCCAAGTCACATGTACGCATTAAAGAGGCCAGAAAGTGCATTATTGGTCAAACTGAACTCAAAGTTTATCCCTATTTGAGAGAACTTCTTGGGTTCTAGACTTTGATCTGTCATACTAACATCTGGTATGGTCCATTTTTTTGCCTAAAATTACAGGTGAAGGTAAACACCAGCTATACATCTCAATGAAATTCTAAAAATGAAATGTAGCACCGTGGTGTTAGGCAGGGTTGCTGACAAATTTAGTTTGCTAGGTGGTAACCAGCCTGGCTGGCTGGCTGTTAGGGAGGTCTACTGACTAGAGTTGAGCAAACCCGAACTGTAAAGTTTGGGTCCGTACCGTACTTTTGGGTGTCCGGGACCCGGACCCAAACCCAGACTTTTAAAAAAAAGTCCGGGTTTGGGTCCAAGGTTCTGGTATTTTACTACACGTGTTAAAAGCTGCCAATCAACAAGCGTTTCACTGGTTTTCCCTAGAAGCCATCACAGCCATGCCTACTAATGGCATGGCTGTGATTGGCCAGTGCACCATGTGACCCAGCCTCTATATGGGGCTGGAGTCACCGTGCTGCGTGTCATATGCTCTCAGGATAGTTTAGGGAGAGGATGCTGCTGGCTCCGTGAGGGACAGATTGCAGATATTATAGAACATCTCATCCTGCATTACTGAGTGATCTGAATGTGGACTAGGGAGAGATACTAGTACTGCTGCTTTGAGGGAGGGAGAGATACTAGTACTGGTGCTTTGAGAGACAGATTTCGCACCTCATCCTGCTGCAGAGAACGATCTGACTGGACTAGGTAGAGTCTGTTGCTTTAAGGGAAAGATTATTCTTTTAAAATCATCATCAAGTTGTACAGAGAAAGGTTCCAGCTGTTGCTTTAAGGGAAAGATTAGTGTTCTAAAATCATCAAGTTGTACAGGGAAAGGTTCCAGCTGTTGCCTTAAGGGAAAGATTAGTGTTCTAAAATCATCATCAAAGTGTGTGTGAAAACCCCTATATCATCCGCAGAGAAGCCATATTAGTGTTTTAAAATCATCATCAAATTGTGTGAAAAATCATTATATCAGCCGCAGAGAAGCCATATTAGTGTTTTAAAATCATCATCAAATTGTGTGGAAAATCCTTATATCAGCCGCAGAGAAGCCATATTAGTGTTTTAAAACCATCAAATTGTGTGGAAATCCTTATATCAGCCGCAGAGAAGCCATATTAGTGTTTTAAAATCATCATCAAATTGTGTGGAAAATCATTATATCAGCCGCAGAGAAGCCATATTAGTGTTTTAAAATCATCATCAAATTGTGTGGAAAATCCTTATATCTGCCGCAGAGAAGCCATATTAGTGTTTTAAAATCATCATCAAATTGTGTGGAAAATCATTATATCAGCCGCAGAGAAGCCATATTAGTGTTTTAAAACCATCATCAAATTGTGTGGAAAATCATTATATCAGCCGCAGAGAAGCCATATTAGTGTAATCATCATCAAATTGTGTGGAAAATCCAGACTAGGAGTGGATAGGTTGTCTCAGCCAATTGGCAGGGGTCTTTTGCCTCTTGGCCTGCTGGGATAGTCTATTTATTTGGGAGGAGTCAGATGTGATCTAGGTTCTGTGCCACTTTGATGGCTGTCTGGGTGGACGTGCGTTGGAAGCTCCCGGCTGCGATCCGGGAGTACCCGGCTGCTAGGCGGTCTGAGTCCTAGCCAGGTTGGAAGCAAGCAGCGTGGGGTTGGGGCTTCAGTCTTGGAGCCCAACCAAGTTGCAGGGGTTCTGCCAGCGGGAGAACCCAGTAGTTGCCATGGGTGAAGGAAAGCAGTTGCCATCCGAGACAACTACTCCTGTCGCCAGAGGCAAGTAAGAACTAGAGTCAGGGGTAAAGGGGACCCTCTCGCCATCAAGGGACAATCTCTCCTGCTATCAGAGGCTAGTGTTTGGAATCTGAAGAAGTACCAGAGCAGCCTTTTTCACTAACCGGGGATGGTGAAGAAGTTGGGAAAGCTTCAGTGTCAGGGACCCAGCGGGACAGCGTAGGTGACCCTTGGATTTAAACAATGGGTTAGCTGTGGAGGAGCTCAAGAGATCCAGCGGCAGCTGGGATCTGAAGAGTCTGGTAATAGACTGGGAGCTCAGTGAGGAAATCTAAAGTAGGCACCAGCCTAAGGGTGTCCAGGCCCTAACCCTCTCTCCCCAGTTCCGTTAAGACCACTTTCAGACTGAGTGGATCCACTCAGAGGGGTCCGCCAGCTCAACGGGGAGATCGCTCCAATGATCTCCACTGAGCCGGCAGATGACAGCTCCATCTCTGCACTCTGTGCAGGGACGGACCTGTCAGCTCCTCGCTCTCCTCTATGGGGAGATCGGATGGAAATGGATCCTCCTGTCTGTTTTCATCCGATCCCATCCAATCCGATCCGCTAGATGGATGGGTGAACGTATCACCCATACGTCTATTTTGAGTGGATCATATCGGATGTCAGCGGACACATCTTTGCTGACATCCAACTGCCCATAGAGATCTATGGGTGGCCCGCTCAGATCCCTCTGAAAAACTGACAGACGGATCCGATCGGTCCGATCACGTGAAAGGGGCCTAAGAGACAATACATCTCTTTTTGCATTCTCAAAGTGTCTGCCGCCCAACTTACTCTATCTGTACTACACCCAGTATGCCTAGTAACCCACACTATGAAGAGGTATGTCAGCTCTCCCTGACTCTGGAGGTCACCATTAGGCCTCTAGGGGTTGGGGCCATGGCTACAGAAACATTTGCATCATAATAACTATTGTAGCCTACATGTAAGGGCTTATGTGAGTTTTACTCACAGTTTTGGATCCATTGGTTACACATTTAATAAAATACATCACAGAAACTCAATTTGCTGCAGCAGGAGTGGAGTAAATCTATACAGGAAGGACAAAAGTGACAAAGCTCATCAGGGCAATGAGTAAAAATAACAGATTTAATTTCTCCAAAAAAAAAATTTAGTTAGATATTTTTATAAATGTTTTCTTTTTGGCAAAGCAGTCAATTCGGAAAGTGAAAAAAGGGCTTTAAATGACTCTTGGTTGCATATGTTACAATCAGTTTAGCTAAAATCAGTCTGCTTACCCCTTATTAACATTTTTGCAATGATACACATACAGAAGAAATTGTTTTCAGTACATTTTATTTCAGTAGTTTATACATTTTAAAATGTTGTTTTATATATTTTTTTAATAATATATTTACAAACTTTCTTTTACCTATAAATATATAACACATGACAAAGAATTCCTAAAGCATCATGGGTTAGCTAAACAGATAACATGGCAAAAAACTTACATTTAAACTCTATTTGATTAAAACCTGCTACTGAGATATCTCATAGAAAAATAGTTACTGCTGTGATGACTGTAATGTAATAAATAACCAGAATAAATTACTTTTATACCAGTTTGGAGTTCAGCTTTAAAGTATAACTAAATGCAAACCATTTCTTTTTAGTTTTTGATGGAGTACAGAGGGATTTGAATGCTTGTTAATTTTTATCGCTGTATCGCTTTATCGCACCATAGGGAGACTTGTCCTGTTTACCATTATCATTGAAAGTGAAAGTAAAACAAAATCCAAAATTTTTGATTATCTCCAGAAAATGAATAAGTAAGGGGAAATCTTCCAAGGAGGACACGAGTTGTAGTGAATGAATTCCATTGATTTGCAGGGATTGCTTATCACTTCCTGTTTGGCTATGGAACAGGAAGTGAAGGAAAATCTCAGCAATGGGACACAGATAGTGAAAAAAAATCTGACAAGGGTTATAACCCTTCCTTGCTCAATCCAAAATGAAAAAAAAATGATGCATGTAGTTCTAATTTAATTTAAAGTTTTGTTTCTTTAGAATATAAAAAATGACTTGTGACCTCCAGCTCTGCTGATGTGTGCAAGGAGTGAAATTATAGGTGAAAATAATATCTCATTTATGGGGAGCTATGTTTCAGCTGGACATAGTCATAAAGGGCAGATAGGGTTACCATTGTCAGAGTAATGTTCTTTTATCATATAGTAACTGGAACATTATAAGCAAGTAGTGGGTGTTGACAGGGATCAATCAATTTCCTGCTAGATTTGGGCAGCTGGTGCTCAATTAATGCTCTGAAGCTCAGCAGATGTTCAAATTTGGAGAGTGGCTCTGATGACAGACAGGTAGGCACTGCTTTTCGGCCTGGCTATATCAAACATGAATACAGGTGCGACATGGAGTTTTCAGACCTTGCTGCAAGTAGGCTCAATTTGTACAGTCTACAGTAACAAAAAAGCATCTCTCATCAGCATATATTAACCAGAAGAAACTGTATCCAGCACTTTATAGCCTGATCCTCTGCCTATTAAGTGTAATGTTTGCTTTACTAAGTTTGTGACTGTTCATGTGTTCAGGAGGATGAAAACATACAATAGACTAGTGGCAACTGATCAAACAGAGCACTGGTGTGGTCACAGCCTGCTGTTATATACGTGTCATCCCATGCTATTCAAAACCTACTCATCATATAATATCAATGAACATGGAGGATGTTTCAACAAAGGCAAAGATGACAGATACATAGCAGTGCAATACTTCCTTTTCCTTAACTATCATTACGCATAAATATAAATATATTTATATATGTGAATATTTATTTTACTTTCCAGCAAAACTTTCCATAAGAGAGTTTTATGTACAAACGCACCATTTTAATCAGAATATCCCCTCTCCTTTATCTAGGGACAATAGCTAAACGAAGATGTGTTGCATTCATGAATTAAAAAAAACCATCACAAAATAACTTTCATAAGTGGTTAAAATGGGAGATCATATGTATAATATACACTATACTTCCAAAAGTATTGGGACGTCTGTCTTTACATGCACATGAACATTTATGGCTTCCCAGTCTTAGTCAGTAGGGTTCAATATTGAGTTGGCCCACACTTTACAGCTATAACAGCTTCAACTCTTCTGGGAAGGCTGTCCACAAGGTTAAGGCTGCATTCACACAGGGGCGACCCGACTTTGGCGCGACTTTGCTAGGCTATTTCAGTGCGCCAGGTGACTTTGCCTTGACCAATCAGAGAAGGGAGGGAGGGGGTTGCCTAAAAATAAATTCTATTCTTTTCACTACAAAGTCACTTGTATTTAGATGGAGGATCCGACTTGAAGGTGACTTCTATTCAATTCTATGGGAACAAGTCACATAGAAGTCGCCTAGAAGTAGTACAGGAACCTTTTCTGAAGTTGCTCCGACTTCAGTAGTGTACATTAAGACGGCTCCCATTCATTTCAATGGGATTTCAGATGTCAAGCGACTTGGGGCGACTTGAGGCGACTCAAGTCGGAGCGACAGTCGCCCCTGTGTGAATGGGGCCTTAGGAGTGTGACAAAACAATATCCAATTAAAAAGGTAACCACCTGTCAGAGTACTCACGTAACCTATCTGCTATCTTGTTCATGTGGCCAGCAGTATGTTGTCCGCACCACACATAAGCTGGCAGTTAGATTAGGTGAGCATCTCAATAATATTAAAAAGGGGTTTAGGAAGCACAGCCTCTCGAATCATTTCAGGCTATCATATAATAGAGACCCCAGCTTGCTTACGTTTTGCGGCATAGATAAAATATACCACCATTGGTGAGTAACAGATATGGGTAAAGCAGTGTTGCAAAACGAGACACGCTGGATATATGAGCTATTTACTATGAGCCCTCGGGGAATGAATATTTATATAGATATTTTTTTTTTATCAAATTATTGATGTACTGTACAGATCCAATGGCATACCAGGAAGTTTTTCATTTATTATTTTTATTTTTTTTATTGGTATATACAGTTGTGCTCATAAGTTTACATTCCCTGGCAGAATTTATGATTTCTTGACCATTTTTCAGAGAATATGAATGAGAACACAAAAATGTTTCTTTCACTCATGGTTAGTGTTTGGCTGAAGCCATTCATTATCAATAAACTGTGTTTACTCTTTTTAAATCATAATGACAACAGAAACTACCCAAATGACCCTGATCAAGAGTTTACATACCCTGGTGATTTTGGCCTGATAACATGCAAGTTGACACAAATTGGTTTGAATGGCTATTAAAGGTAACCATCCTCATCTGTGATCTGTTTGCTTGTAATTAGTGTGTGTATAAAAGGTCAATGAGTTTCTGGACTCCTGACAGACCCTTGCATCTTTCATCCAGTGCTGCACTGACGCTTCTGGATTCTGAGTCATGGGGAAAGCAAAAGAATTGTCAAAGGTTCTGCGGGAAAAGGTAGTTGAACAGTAAAAAACAGGAAAGGGATATAAAAAGATATCCAAGGAATTGAGAATGCCAATCAGCAGTGTTCAAACTCTAATCAAGAAGTGGAAATGAGGGGTTCTGTTTAAACCAAACCACGGTCAGGTAAACCAACTAAAATTTCAGTCACAACTGCCAAGAAAATTGTTTGGGATGCAAAGAAAAACCCACAAAATTGATAACAAGATGAATGCAGTATGTTATCAAAAATACTGAAGGAACATTTGCATTCATCAGCCAGGAAGCTAAGCATGGGACGTACTTGGACATTCCAACATGACAATGATCCAAAACATAAGGCCAAGTCGACCTGTCATTGGCTACAGCAGAATAAAGTGAAGGTTCTGGAGTGGCCATCTCAGTCTCCTGACCTCAATATCATTGAGCCACTCTGGGGAGATCTCAAATGTGCAGTTCATGCAAGACTGCCCAAGAATGTCCATGAAGTGGAGGCTTTTAGCCAAGTGCAATGGGCAGCTTTACCATCTGAGAAGATAAAGAGCCTCATCCACAAATACCACAAAAGACTTCAAGCTGTCATTGATGTTAAAGGGTGCAATACATGATATTTAGAACTGGGGTATGTAAACTATTGATCAGGGCCATTTGGGTAGTTTCTGTTGTCATTATTATTTAAATAGAGTAAACACAGTTGATTGATAGACACTAACCATGATTGAAAGAAATGTTTTTGTGTTATCATTCATACTCTCTGAAAAATGGTCAAGAAATCATAAATTCTGCCAGGGTATATAAACTTATGAACACAACTGTATATTATTACATTATTTAGTATTGGGTCTTATAATATATTAACCTTTATTTCATTTAACTAGGTTTTATTTAAATACCTGTTTTGGTCTTTTTTGGTAGGTCCTCTCAATTATAAAACACTTTTTAATATATGGTGCCATGTTGGTTTACTAACTGTGTACAAGGAAGATCTATTTATTAGGTAATACCACTTACCTGCCACAAGATGGCGAGAGTAATGGATTGCAAATCGGTTTTCCAATAAGGATAGCCCCGGAACATAAAATGACCCTATATGTAATATTGTTTTTTGGTGCATTCCATTTTCATATTTTTTTCACGCTATTTATTTTTAAGTATAGTATTTATGGAGCGATGTATGACAGAGTGGTCGGGGATCACCATTTGATCTGCACATCTATTCATTGGTTGCACGGTTTTGTTGCACGGTTGTAGATGGGTTGACTCGTGGAAGGTATATAATATGGAGCTACGCACCGTGATCTCCAGCTTCTGATGAAGTCACATTAATGACGAAACGCGTCAAGCTAGGATGCATACTGACACCTAGGCAGTTTTACTAGCGCTAATGCAGTTGCCTGCACAGGGTGGATTTTTATTTTTTTTTGCATGTTAAACCTGTTGAAGGCTCTTAATAAACTACCAAGACGTTTTAATGCTATGAGGAGTCCATCTTTTGTCTTTTCCTTCTACCCTGCCTCCTAAGAGACCCAAATCCTGGAACCATGGACCGTTCTGAGGAGAGGATGTGTGGAGCTGGCTGGTGAATAACTCTTGGTCATGGAGACCATTTAAGCCTTAGTTGGCCTCTCTTGTTATATGACACAGAGGGGTTGATTTACTAAAGCTGGAGAGTGCAAAAAACGGTGCAGCTGTGCATGCTAGCAAATCAGCTTCTAACCTCAGCTTGTTCAATCAAGCTTTGACAATAAAACATTGAAGCTGATTGGTTTCTGTGTGGAGCTACACCAAATTTTGCACTTTCAAGCTTTAGAAAATCAACCCCAGAGGGTCAACAACATCTGGTGGGGATCTTCACTTCACCTGCAAGTGGTGTTTTATTGGGAGCGCACAGAGCAACATATCAGTCACTGTGAGATGTACACGTCAAAAGATGTGTGAACTTGAGAGAACTTTGCATACTGGATAGCAGATGACAAAACAGGCACACATCTTTTTTACTTTTAATTATTTAAAATATTTGGACTTATTTGTGTGCACAATTATGCATTTTTGTGTTATTTGAGCACATGTTACGTCATTATTATTCATAGAAGCAAGTGCTGTTTGTTCACAGAGAAGGTGAAGATTTTTCCTCTTGTGCATTACTAATCACTCTAAGAATAGAGTCAATCTCCTGAAATCAATATTTAGGGACATAAACCGGAGCATTACTTAAAATATAGAGGAAACGCGGCAGCAAATTCATTTTGCAACTGTTTTGTCGATGTAACCTTAGATCCTGAAGATTGGGCTAAAATTTGGCAGGTAACTACATCCTGCCCTGTGAATGTTTCCATGCTGAGGGTTCCTTTAAAGTATTCTTTCGCTGACACTGTAGTCCCAGCCCATGTATCTCAATTCCTCCCAAATTACACCTTAGTGTGCTTTCGGGGCTCCAAGGAACCTGGAACGCACCTACATGTGTAGTGGACATGTCTGGTGGTCCGCACATTTTCATCAGAGGTTTTCAACCTACTCTCCACTACATTAGGCAAATCCATCTCTCGGGACCCCACTGTAATACTCAGCATGTGCTCTCTGGATATTACCACAGCGCAATTCAAACTTCTATTACAAATAATGACCACATCAAAGCAGATGGTGGAAGCTACCTAGAAAACCACAACCCTGAGCCTAACTGCGGTTAGAATCAAGTTACCCATGCTATGATACATAGAAAAATTGAGGCCACCCTACTTGACTAAATCCCTAAATATACCAAAATCTGGCAGCCCTAGATAGACAAGTTCTTTCCCACAGGTTTTGATATGACATTACTTGACCCTTAATATAATATTGATAACTGTATGACTCTAGGTGGCATTACCACTCTTACCCAGGCCCTCCCCTGGAACCCCTCCTTCTATTCCACCACTCCCCTCTCCCCTTATTTCTATCTGAGTGTTCATTATGGAATGTATTGCTTTCTATCATATGTACTTGATGTTTGGTAGACCAAGGCACCTTAAAGTGGATGTAAGCCCGATTAATTAAATTTCACCTGGGCACATATATCTGTAGTGTTTACTTATCTCTCTGCAAAGCTCCAAGTCCTGTGTCTTTCTACTGCTTGGTTCCTCTGTTATGTCATATCATGTCATGATAACTTCTGACAAGTTCTCCAAGACAAGAGGTAAAAACAGCTGGAAATTTGTATCCAGGGGTATGCTATAAATAGTTTAGCAAGGAGCTTGTCTATTCACAGCACAGCTCTGCAAGTATCTTCATTCCTCTGTCTATGTGGATGGAGGGTGTGTGCCTTACTTCCAATCAGCTGTCACACAGTGTATGACAAGACTCCACTCCTACTGCTGAATGAAGAAGTAACAATTCTAACACAATGTTAGGATTCTAAAGAGTCTAGAAAGCTGAAGACAGCAGATATACAGAATCTAACAAAAGTGAGTACACCCCACATATTTTATTATATCTTTTCATGTGACAACACTAAAGAAATGAAACGTTTCTACAATGTAAAGTAGTGAGCGTACAGCTTGTATACCAGTGTAAATTTGCTGTCCACTCAAAATAACTCAACACACAGCCGTTAATGTCTAAACCGCTGGCAACAAAAGTGAGTACACCCCTAAGTAAAAATGTCCAAATTGGGCCCAATTAGCCATTTTCCCTCCCCGGGATCATGTGACTTGTTAGTGTTACAAGGTCTCAGGTGTGAATGGGGAGCAGGTGTGTTAACTTAGGTGTTATCGCTCTCACTCTCTCATACTGGTCACTGGAAATTCAACATGCCAAACACCTCATGCCAAATAATTCTCTGAGGATCTGAAAAAAAGAATTGTTGCTCTACATTAGGATGGCCTAAGCCAGTGGTTCTCAACTCCAGTCCTCGGGACCCACTAACAGGCCAGATTTTAAGTATTACCTTGGGGAGATGCAGACTAGAATACTGCAATCACTGAGCAGCAAATAATATCACCTGTGATGCATTTCAGTTATCCTGCAAACCTGGCCTGTTAGTGGGTCCCGAGGACTGGAGTTGAGAACCACTGGCCTAAGCTATAAGAAGATTGCCAAGACCTTGAAACTGAGCTGCAGCACGGTGGCCAAGACCATACAGTGGTTTAACAGGACAGGATCAACTCAGAACAGGTCTCACCATGGTTGACCAAAGAAGTTGAGTGCACATGCTCAGCCTCATATCCAGAGTTTGTCTTTGGGAAATAGACATATGAGTGCTGCCGGCATTGCTGCAGAGGTTGAAGGGGTGGGGGATCAGCCTGTCAGTGCTCAGACCATACGCTGCACACTGCATCAAATTGGTCTGCGTGACTGTTGTCCCAGAAGGAAGCCTCTTCTAAATATGATGCGTAAGAAAGCCTGCAAACAGTTTGCTAAAGACAACAGACTAAGGACATGGATTACTGGAACCATGTCCTGTGGTCTGATGAAACTAAGATAAACTTATTTGGTTCAGATGGTATCAAGCGTGTGTGGTGGCAACCAGGTGAGGCGTACAAAGACAAGTGTGTCTTGCCTACAGTCAAGCACCCTTTCTCCATCATTGAACTTGGATGATGGTACCCACCCCTATCTCCATGTATTTACAAGATTGAGGCTTCTTTCTTCTTTTACAGTAAAGCATGGTGGTGGGAGTGTCATGGTCTGGGGCTGCATGAGTGCTGACACACCTCCAAGACGACCACTGCCTTGCTAAAGAAGCTGAGTGTAAAGGTGGTAGACTGGCCAAGCATGTCTCCAGACCTAAACCCTATTGAGCAACTGGGGGCATCCTCAAATGAAAGGTGGAGGAACGCAAGGTCTCTAACATGCACCAGCTCCATGATGTCGTCATGGAGGAGTGGAAGAGAACTCCAGTGGCAATCTGTGAATCTCTGGTGAACTACATGCCCAATAGGGTTAAGGCAGTGCTGGAAAATAATGGTGGCCACAAAAAATATTGACACTTTGGGCCCAATTTGGACATTTGCACTTAGGGGTTTACTCACTTTTGCCAGTGGTTTAGACATAAATGGCTGTGTGTTGTGTTATAATGAGGGGACAGCATATTTACACTGCGACACAAGCTGTACACTCACTACTTTACATTGTATCAAAGTGTGATTTCTTCAGTGTAGTCACATGAAAAGATATAATAAAATATTTACAAAAATGTGAGGGGTGTACTCACTTTTGTGAGATACTGTACATGTAAAACTTATGTATGGGGATTTGTTTCATCATCATATGCATCATCTGAGGCTATTCACTTCATTGGGTATAGGAGAGGGTTTATATCGACTTTAAGGATAGGTCTGCCCGTGTAAATGTACTAACCAGTGGATGCATATGTTTCCTAATCTCCATTGTGTGAATATGATTAAATATAAGTAGATTGCACCTTTTATCTCTCATTTTCCTTTGTTCTATCTATAAAATTCCAAGCTTCTTTCTACTTCTCTCAGATTTTCTGCTCTATGTTAAGGCAGCCACCCTTTCCTGTTTGTCCCTGAGATTGACTACACCTCTACCTGCAGACACATTCAGCTCTGTAGGAACTGTAGAGCACATAGGGCAGTTCATGTGACCAGAAATAACTGCACAACATGTTCTATACTATTAGCAATGAGGTGCATCAGTGGAGGATAGAGAGAGTGCACAGGACGAAAAAGAAGCCTGAAAACAATGATAAGAAACTTTTTAAAACAAAAAAACAAAACAGCCATGATATACTTGATATTTTAGAGTGATTGATAAAAAAATTGGGTTAAGTCTCACTTTAAGTGATTGCAAAACATTTCTTCTTTTACACATCTTTAGCTCCCACTTAGGTCTGGCATCTATGTTTTAGCTAGCAATGAGCTCAACAGTTTAGATATAGAATAAAATGCCTTCATGAAAGTTAATATCTTCTGGTACAGACACGACATGGCTCTGTTTTTATTCTGCTGTTAATCGTTTTTGAGAAAAAAATTCACAGTGCAACTCAAATAGAGTTGTGCAAACCCGAACTGTAAAGTTCGGGTCCGTACCGAACTTTCGGGTGTCCGTGTCCTGAACCCGAACGTTTGAGAAAAAGTCCGGGTTCGGGTTCTGGGTTCGGGTATTTTATCACGCATGTTGAATAGCTGCAGGGCAGGCTATCAACAAGTACTTCACTGGTTTTCCCTAGAAGCCATCACAACCATGCCTACTAATGGCATGGTTGTGATTGGCCAGTGCATCATGTGACCCAGCCTCACAATGCTGCATGTCACATGCTCTCAGGTTAGTGTAGGGAGAGGATGCTGCTGGCGCTGTGAGGGACAGATTGTGAGGGACATATTTGTAGATTTAATAACTAGGTAGAGATTACTACTACTGCTGTGAGGGACAGATTGCAGATCTAATAACTAGGTAGAGATTACTACTACTGCTTTGAGGGACAGATTGCAGATCTAATAACATGTCATCCTGCATTACAGAACGATCCGATTACAGAACAATCTCATCCTGCGTTACAGAACGATGCAATCCATACATGCAAAGAAACCAAAACAATACATTCAGAAATTAAGTTGCAAAAAGTGCAAAAAAAGTTATGGCACAGGAAAAAGTATTGAACATATAAAGAAAGGGAGGTGCAAAAAGGCATGGAAAGCCAAGACACCAGCTGAAATCTATCAGTAATTTAGAAAGCAATCATGTCCCTTGTCAGTGCAAATTAACATCAGCTGGTTCGGTCTCAACTGATGGCCTATAAAAAGGTATCTCATTACCAAGGGGTCACATACACAAGAAACATCTCATGATGGGTAAAAGCAAAGAGCTCTCTCAAGACCTTCGCAACCTTATTGTTCCAGGGGACACTGTTGGGGCCATAATATGGAAGTGAAAAAAAACATAATTTCACCATAAACTGGCCACGACTAGGTGAATCTTGCAAGATTTCTAACAGAGGAGTGAAAAGAACTATCAGAAGAGTTGTCCAATAGCCAAGGACCACTTGTGGAAAGCTTCAGATAGACCTGGAATTAGCAGGTACAATTGGTTAAAAGAAAACAATAAGTAATTCACTCAACCGCCATGGCCGGTATGCACACTCACCACACAAAACTCCATTGCTGAAGAAAAAGCATGTTGAAGTTTGTTTAAAGTTTTCTGCACAACATTAAGACAAGCCTGTGGAATACTGGAAGAATATAGTTTGGTCAGATGAGACCAAAATTGAACTCTTTGGATGTCATAAAACACACCATGTTTGGAGGTCAAATGCCACTGCACATCACCCCAAAAACACCCCATTACCAACAGTGAAGTTTGGAGGTGGGAACATCATTGTGTGAGGCTGACACACTTCATGTCATTGAAGGAATGATGAATGGAAAAATATACAAGACATCCTTAATAAAAATCTGCTGCTATCTACCAGGATGATGAAGATGAAACAACAGTGGACATTTCAGCAAGACAATGATCCCAGACATAAAGCCAAGGAAACTCTTAATTGGTTTCAAAGAAAAAAATAAAGCTGCTGGAATGGCCCAGAAAATCTCCTTACTTGAATCCAATAGAAAATCTATGGAAAGAACTAAAGATCAGAGTTCATAAAAGTGGTCCGTGAAACCTTCAAGATTTGAAGACTGTTGGTGTGGAAGAATGGGCCAAAATCACACCTGAGCAATGCATGCGACTAGTTTTTCCATACAGGAGGCCTCTTGAAGCTGTCCTTACCAACAAACAATCTTGTATGAAGTATTAATTATATTTCAGTTAGCGTGTTCAATACTTTTCCCCGTGTCATTCCAATTTATTACACATAACTTAATTTCTGAACTTATTTGTTTTGATTTTTTTGTATGTAAGGATTGCATGGGTTGTTCCCCACATGTGGTGAACATTTTATGTCAATAGCACCTTTAGAAATATATTTACCTAGAAAAATGGTGACATGTTCAATACTTATTTTACCCGCCTTATATGTTTATACAGAGGCTAACCTAAGGCTGGCCATACACTCATCAGTTTTTAACAATCAGCCAGCGGGCTGGTAAAAAAAAGTGAAAGGATTCCCCTATTCACACAAGTGAGGTGGATCAAGGAATCCTCTCCACTTGTTATTGCATTTTGACAGCAGGGACTCCTCCGCTGTCAGAATACATTGATCAGAGCTGCAGCCAATTGGCTACAATGCTGATCAAACAGACATTTTCCAATAAGTCAGTTTATAAGAAGTCGATTATTAAATCGACTTCTCACAAACGGGAACAGCCATAGGCAGAACAAGATTTGGCTGGTCCCTGATCTGGAAATTCAAACTACAGCAATATATTTTTATCTTTATTTGTCTAGGAGAGTTTGCACAGAGCAGCAAGTGACTACAGATATATGACTGTCTCTTGGTTTGCTATTTATTAGATATATCAGGGCTGAGAAATGAGCATTTGATGCCTATGGGTATATTGAGGCATGACTTTTAGCACAACATTGTGACAATCCGGCTACATATGCATGCACTATTGAAGCCAAAGATCTCAAATGACACCATTATACATTTAACTTTGTTGACAAGTCATGTGACTGGGCTCTCCTTCTTCCAGCACTTTTGTTTTTTAACCATTCATTGAAATTAATAAGGTTTTCTTGTTTTGGAAACCTGAGGCAAGTGAAAGACTAAGCACTTTTGTAGGCATGCTGCTTTATTTTATAAATGTGCCTTTTTTTCTTAAAGAAAAAAAAATGGCCACGGCAAGGTCATACACTGCTTTATAGCTGGGCCCATTAGTGTCACTAAAGCTAGTTATAGATGTAGCCAGGAGTTCAGAAATATTCCTCTGGCATTCAGACAATGGTGTACATTGCTTAACTTGGGAACTCCCTCTAGTGTTTGCTTTTGGAAAAGACTATACTTGCAGCCAGGATGATGCTTTGAGGGAGTTGTAGTGTGGAACGAGGAAATAGTCAGTAGACTCTTAATGAGAAGGATTCCATTTCCCATCAGGCTGTGCTGCGCTGGAGACTTCTGGGAGGTGCAATGCATTGTAGGAGACATATTTAAGGGGAAGGAGGAGCTAACAACGGCCTCTTGGGATAGCGTGATCGATCAGAGAGGAACCCTGTGTGCTGCTGCCACCAGATATAGACCTTCGGCCTAAGCAGAGCGTTCCAGCTGAATGAAATCATCTGCAGATGATCCAACTAGTATTCGCTCTCCAGCAATACAGTGAGCGAACAACGGAGCTATCTGAATCTCATCTCTGTCTGGATAGAAGCCGCATCAGTTACTGCAACAGTCGTATCTCTCGATCAGGAGAGTTGCAAGGAGTGCAGCAGATGCTTTACACCTCCCAGGAGCAAATAGTCTACATGAACTAATGGTTCCAGTGTTCCCAACATCAGTGACTGAGTGCCGGATTGTTTATCTTCATACAGTCCCTTGGAACCGGTGAGCTGGCTCAGGCCCACACATAAGCATACACAATCACATACTGTCTTTGCAGCATATCTTTATTGCCTCTTGGATTACAGTTTATTCATACTGGATAGCAGTTGTTACTAATCTTATTCAAGAAGTCAGTGGAATTTAACCTATTTGTGCCTCATCTTATTGATTAGAAGGATACAGTATACATAGGTACCTAATTCTTATTGCAGGCCGAAGATTGCTTGGGCATATCAAGACAGGAGGACTGCAACTACATCTACCCATGTACTCCTCAATTACATACTCAGGGCCATTGTTTGGCAGTATTTTACCTCCTAATAACTCTTTATGCTAGAACAGGGGGAATTATATAGAAGCCAATGTTACTTATTGTATTTTTTTTAGCCATAGTTCCATTGATAACTGATATAGTGTATCTTTGCATTGTATAATACTGCTTATAAGTTGAGACAGAATACATTGATTGGTACCAATTTATCCTTTGGGTCAGCTGTTTGAAATAGGGATCCACTGTACTATTTCATTTGTCGATTCCAGTAGATACTATTATATTACCTCTTTTTCAAAGACCCATTAGGTATGGTTTAAACTCAATGGGAGGAAATGCATTATTTTCAATTATTGTTATTATTGGAGAATACAGAGAGTGGTGAAAGTGTAGAAATCATTTACTCCCTTTGTTCACCAGAATCTTCAAGTTGACTACTTATGTGAAGGATTGTGATATTTGCTGCTCACAGTTGTTATTTTTTCCAGAAACAAGAGTTAAAGTAAACCTTTCTAACTCTACCTGTGTTGTGGTCTCCATCACTAAAATAGAGTTATTGATCATAAAACCTTGCAATATGAGTGAACCAAGAGTGGCAGGGGTGGTGGAGGACTCTCTGAATGAGGAGATCCAAGGGGGAATTGATTATTTAAGCAACCCTCAAGGGGGCAATGCTACATAGAAATGAAATAATCTTCAATCAATGCAGTCAATAGCAATCAAGTAGGAAAAACAATAATATGTCCAGATATACATACCTCTCTAGATACAACAGATATCAGGAAAAAATAAATTGATAGGAATAAATATTCCCAAAAGTCACTTTAATTTTCCCAACACTAGACCTCTTTAGTGTATGAACATGTATGTTCCCCCAAAACAATCACAGATGTTTCTGGAAATATCAAAGCCCTAAATATTAATCAGCTGTATGATGTCTGTTAATTATGAGTCATGATTGGTAAATCCAACCAGTTTGCTTTTCAGCATAGTTTGCATACAGTGGGCGATCCACAATGCATGTATTGCATTTACTGTGAGATTGGTTAGTCTCCTCATAATCTCAAACATTCACTCTGACCAAGGATTAGGCTTGCATGGCTCCTGCAACAGCCAGTTAGCAGGGATGATGTACTCTATATGCAAGGGTGATGCCTATGATTAGCTTAATGCATGAAAGGATCTGATTTTTATAAAAAGAAAATTGAGTGTCCCAGATAATCCTAGCTTCAACATGCAAATTCACTGTGCTATGCATGGTGGACCATCTCCATTACTGTTTATGGGACACAAATAGACGTGTGGTTCGTTTCATGCTGAATTAAAATTCGGACAAATTTTAGTTTTTTAATACAATAGTACCGAATTTAAACGAATCTGAAATAACGGGAAAAAAAATTGGGACGAAAGTCGAATTCAAATAATTTTCAAATAGTTTTCAAATACCTTAAGCTGAAAGCAGGGTTAAAAAAAAGGGCAATAAAGTCTAAGCAAATTTAAGCCATGATAACATAATTTTTTGATTTTAAACAGGCTTAAAATTAAGTCGTACTTTGCTTGGTGTGCAGATAAACACAGGGTATTTGTCATTACCTCTACCAGGTGGTACGTATCGTGTCACTTAAACGTACAACTTCGATCCTAATAGACCCTGTGAGTTAAAAGAAAAATATTTTTAGTCTAGGAAAGTACGTAATTCGATTAGTATCCGTAGTGGGAACGTATATCTCATGTAGTAGGGACGATTGACCGACAACGTCCTCGGTA
>BLSH010449353.1:539532-553676 GCA_018402905.1 Glandirana rugosa | reverse complement strand
TAGTACCGAATTTAAACGAATCTGAAATAACGGGAAAAAAAATTGGGACGAAAGTCGAATTCAAATAATTTTCAAATAGTTTTCAAATACTTTTTGAATTCAAATAGTTTTCAAATTTGAATAGTTTTCAAATTCAAATTCAAAAAGTCCTCGAATTTGAATCGTTTTCCAATTTATAAAGAGAATAAAATAGAATAGAAAACAAGGAATAGAACGGAAAAAATACAACAGACTAGAAAAGAACATAACAGAAAACAAAAGAATAGAATACAACAGAGTAAAACAGTTCTGTTCCACTCCGCCACATTATAGTCTTTCATTTTCTGTTATAGTCTCCTCTATTGTATTCTATCTTTTTCCATTCTATTCCTCCACTTTCCAGGCCACCCCATTCTCCTTGGAAATTGGAAACTATTTGAATTTGAAAATGATTCAAATTCAAAAATGATTCGAATGTGAAAATGATTCAAATTCGAAAACGATTCAAATGTGAAAATGATTCGAATTCGAAAACTATTCACAATTGATTTGAAAACTTTTCAAATCAATACGAAAATGAATAAATGAAAATAATTCTGAAAATGAATTAAACCAATGAAGCAAATCTAACTAAACAAATTTACATAAATAACGAATCGAAACAAAACTATTTTTTTCGCTCTGTACATGTCTAGACACAAATGCAGAGTACCGTGTTATTTGTATTCATCTCTGACCTATCGATAGAAACAAATAGAACATTGAACTAAACTTTCCAACCTGATGGTTTATTTTTTTAAGATTTCTACACTATCCAGGAATGTTGGTCACTTGCCCACTGTATTTCCAGTACTTAAAGTTTAAAGCCCCATACACACTATACAATTTTCTGTAGACTTTTGTCTTCAGATTTACCAAAACCATATAATATGAGGTCAAACCTTAAGAGTTTCAATTTGCATGCAATCAGGCAGGCCCTTAAGGCCCGCACACACGGTCCGATTGTTGGCCAACAGCAGTCGTCCAACAGCATGTTGGCCGATAATCCGATCACGTGTACGCACAATTCTACAGCCGATTTCCAATTGTCGTCCAACAAAAGTTGGACGACAATTACTACATGGTTTTGGTAAATCTGAAGACAAAAGTTTACAGAAAATTGTATAGGGTGTATGGTGCTTTTCTAAAGGCAAATTTTCTCCCTATCGATCCCACGGCCAAGACTACATCCTCCCCAGACATTCCCTTACAATGGGTGGAACAATTCAAATATCTTGGAGTATGGATCTCCAGACAGCCCACAGAATATATAGCATTGAATTGAAATCTCGTAATTCAGGAGTTGCGGTTAAAACTGAAGGCATGGGAATCCCTACCTCTATCCCTATTAGAAAGAATTCATTTAATTAAATGAAAGTTTTGCTTAAATTAACATATCTTTTTCAGAACTCCCCACAAGTGATCCCTAAATCCTTTTTTACCAAATGGCCAAATGTTCTCCTCCTTTCTCTGTGGCCCCCAGTCTCCGAGATACAAGTGGTCTACGTCCTGCCTCCCAGGGTGGCTTGGCATTTTCAGATCTGTTCAAATACTTCCTGGCTACACAATTGGTAACTATTACATGGTGGCTTAAGCCAAACACTACAAATCCGGCGGTCCTTCTGGAGGCAGCCACAGTGACTTCACTGGAAGCACTGAAATTCCTTCCATTTCATAGCCCTCAAGCCCAGTATGCCTTAACACCGACAATGCTCATGACCCTTCGGGCCTGGGACGCAGGACTAAGGTGCGAAAAATATCCCAAAAAGTCATTCTGTCCAAATGCTCCATTATGGTGCAACCCCAATTTAGATAACGGAACCCCATGCCTGGGCCAAGTACCAAATTAAGATAAATAACGGATGATGGTTCCATGATATCTCTTCCGCTTATCGTGTCTAACTTCAATGTTCCAGAATCCTATGTGTTTAGTTATTCCCAGCTCTCCCATGTCTTCTGATATCAATTTGCGCACTCCACTCCTGGGTTAATACAATCCTCCTTGGAAGATGTGCCCAAGTCCGACTGTGCAGAAAAACCCACCTCCAGACTTTACTCACATCTAATCAGGGTGTCCCTACCTGACCTGGGGGGCCTTCGAGCCCGTTGGATTAGAGATATTCCCGAGTTGGACAACTATGACTAGGAGGACATTTAAGATCTACCATCTAAAATACTAGTGTCACTACGTGACCGCCTGATCCAATTTACGATAGTGCATAGAGCCTATTTTACACCATACAGAGTACACAAAATGTCCCCTAACTGTTCTCAAGAGTGTTGGCGATGTGGAGGGGTTCTGGGAGACTTCACTCATGTGTTCTGGACCTGCCCTGCCATTGTAGGGTTCTGGAACAAAGTTCTATCATACATACAACTGGTCATTGCTATAGCCATACAACCCTCCATGTCAATCTGCCTGTTAGGCCTAGCTGAACAGATTACACCCACGGCTGCTGGCTGTACCATGGTAGGTCTGCTGCTCTTTTATGCCAGGAAAGCCATCACACTCCACTGGAGGAAATCTGCCCCTCCAGCAATCACCTTTTGGAAACAACTGGTTAACAACAACCTTCCCCTTTATAAAGATACCTATGCAAATAGAGGATGTTCCAAAAAATATGACAAAATCTGGTCTAAATAGCTAGCCGAATCTTCTACTGCATACCCCCCTGGCTAGTAAGTAGATACCTCCTAGTATCTGCCGATTCAGTTGGAAATAGTTACATGTATAGTTGTTCTGTTCAAGTTTTATGAACTGGGAGTTGAATTGCCCACCAGGGAAATATTAATGTTGCTACACAACATTACATTACAACACTACACAACTTTAATGGTGTCACATATACCGCTACAAGATTAGTAGATATGACAATCCAATGTTTTGGATATTATGTGTCATTCTACAACATCACAAATGTCTGTTGTTTTGCTCTTGTAATACGCTAAAACCAAATAAAAAGATTTTTTTAAAAAGGCAATTTTTTATTTTATTTTCAGTTTTGGATGGAGTGGAAATTAATAAGAACCCCTGTCACTTAGTATTGCTGCCCGTGCTCGCATTAAGGAGATTCACCCTCTCTATTTGTCGGGTTTACCATGGTCATTGAAAGTGAAAGCAAAAGAAAATCCCAAATTTTGGGCTGCCCCCAGAAAAGTCATACAGGGGAAATCTTCCAATGGTGACACTAGTTCTGGTGACCCAGGGGTCCCCAAGAGATTCACTTGGTCTGCAGGAATTTCCTCTCACTTCCTGTTTTGGCTATGGGACAGGAAGTGAAGGTGAATCTCCTCAATGGGGCAAAGAGGGCATAAAAAGCAAGTTAGACTTACTGATAATTTGCTTTCAGGACAGCACCCGAGAGATCATGGCTCCTCGCCCAACAGGAAACACCTCACCATTCAGAGTTCAAAAGGAGGCCTCTACGCCAATATCCTTCAGTTGTTTGAAGAGAACCTCCAGCCCCAGCTGAAACACATAAGCAACAGTTATGTCATGTATACAGCAATATTACAACAGGGCGGTTTATTGCTGTCCTGAAAGACTATTGGAAAACAAGTTACCTGTAAGTCTAACTTGCTTTTTCCCAAAACGTCTTTCAAGACAGCACCCGAGAGGATAATTGAGACTTACCCCCATTAGGGTGGGACAACGGCCTGCAAG
Organism: Glandirana rugosa; assembly: GCA_018402905.1. NCBI lineage: Eukaryota > Metazoa > Chordata > Amphibia > Anura > Ranidae > Glandirana > Glandirana rugosa. The sequence goes on along the minus strand of BLSH010449353.1, from coordinate 549,994 downwards.
ACTTTCCTGCTAAAAGCCTGGTCCTGTAACCTATAGTGATGGGCAAAGGTCATCAGACTTGACCATGTGGCCGCTTTGCAAATCTGCTCAGGGGTGGCACCAGCTCTGGCACCAACTCACCGCTAAAGCTCTTGTAGAATGAGCCCAAATTCCCACCAGGCTTTCTAGTCCTGAAAGAGAGTAGGCCTCCGTAATAGCCATTCTTAACCATCTGGCAATGGTTCCTTTAGTAGCTTGCTTTCCCTTCCTGGTATCATCATATGTAACAAATAATGCAGTAGAACGACTAAAGTCTTTTGTGGCTTCTAAATAACTCAAAACTGCTCTCTTAACATCCAGGGTATGGAATTCCTCTTCCTTCCTCCTCGTCGGATTAAAGCAAAATGTAGGAAGAATTATCTCCTGGGCTCGATTTTGGACCAAAGTGACCTTCGGTAAGAAATTGGGGTCAGTTTTCAGAACAATCCTTCCTGGAAAAAATAGAACAAAAATGGTTCCCTTTTTGACAGGGCCTGAAGCTCACTTATTCTTCGAGCTGTAGTTATAGCAACTAAAAATGGTTAGGGCCTGCAGGACAAGTGACAAGTCCCACATCGGGCAACCTCTGATCAATACCGGTCTGGATCGAATGAGGGCCCTGAAGAACCTACTTACTAGCGGATCTGTTGAAATAGACTTCTTCAGAAATAGTCCTAATGCTGCCACCTGGACCTTGAGGGTGCTGACCGCTAGGCCCTTGTCTGTTCCTTCTTGATAGAATTCCAGGACTGAGGTAATACACTTTACAGGTCTTCCAGTTCTAATGCACCAGAACTTAAAAACCTTCCAATTTTTTGAATAAATTGCTCTGGTAACCCTCTTTCTGCCTGACAGGAGAGTAGCTACCAATCTGTCCGAAAATTCCTTCCACTTCAACAACTGCTCCTCAGAAGCCAGGCTGTGAGCTTTAGATTTGCTATCTCGTGGTGGAACAGGGGAACCTGCGTCAGCAGATCCTGCCATATCGGAAGGTGCAGAAAAGGCTCTAGTTGTATCTGGAGAAGAGCTGAGAACCAGGCCCTCTTGGGCCAGAAAGGAGTGATGAGGATAACAGTTGTCATCTCCTTTTGGATCTTCTTTATATAGGCCACTGTAGTGGCATTGTTGGATAGAACTTGGGCCAACTCGATTACCTTCAGTTCTCTCCAATTTGAGGATTGACTCATGTGAGCACCCCATCCCCAGGAACTGGCGTCTGTTGTCAGCCTTACCTGGACTGGGAAGGACCACAACAGACCTGCTGATAACCTTTCTTGGTTCTTCCACCACCGAAGACTTCTTTTTACGCGGGTGGGAATCCTCACTGGCAAATCCAATGACTGCCGTTGGTGATCCCCCCAGACCCTCAGCAAAAAACTCTGAAGTGGTCTGAAGTTGAATCTTGCCCACTGGATCGCAGGTATGGATGAGGTCAGAGTCCCCAAGGGTGACATAATCCTTCTGATGGGCAAGAGCTGGCTTGATTGCAACAACGATACTTCTTTCATCAGTTTATTCTTCTTCTCTTCTGGGAGAAAGATCTTTTGCTCCACCGAGGTGATGGTGTACCCCAAGAATATCACCTCTTGTGAGGGGATGAGGTTTGACTTCTGGAGATTCAAGATCCATCCTATGGACTCCAGATGACTCCGAGCTCTGGCCAAGTTTTTCAGTAGTATCTCCTTGGATCGAGCAAAGAAAAGAAGGTCATCCAGATAGGGAATCACTGAGATTCCCTCTAGACGCAAAGGTGCCAGAGCCTCGGCCATTACTTTGGTAAAGACCCTTGGGGCCGATGATAGGCCAAAGGGGAGTGCTCTGAACTGTAGATGTACTACTCTTTTTCCTTCTCTCAGCGCTAATCTCAGATATTTTTGAGATCTGGCAGCTACAGGTATATGAAGGTAGGTGTCCGTTAGATTTATTGATGCCATGTAGCACCCTTGGTACAGTAGGTTCTTTACGGAGAAGATGGAATCCATCCGAAATTTTCTGTACTCAACTGATCGATTTAGCCCTTTTAGGTTCAGTATAAGCTGAAACTTTCCAGAGGGTTTCTGGACCAGGAATACATGAGAATAGAAGCCCTGACCCAGCTCCTCTTTTGGGACCGGAATGATGACTCTCTCAGATCTCAGCTCCTGAATTAGGGACATCATGGCGAGAGCCCTGGCATGATCCCTTGGGGTGTTTGTCACCAGGAATCTGTTTGGAGGTTCTTATGAAAAATTTGATTGCGTAACCTAAGGAGAGCAAATTCAGAATAAACTTGTTTGATGCTATGACTCTCCAGTTCGGAAGAAACTCCTGAAGTCTTCCTCCTGCCGGGAGGAAGGAGTCATTGTGATTGTCCTGGGGCCGTAGGAGGATTGAAGAGCACTCCGCTCCTACCCTTCGGCTTTTGGGAAGACCATGGCTTCCTTTTCCCCTGCATCCTATTTTCCTGCTGTTCTTTTTGAGGCCGAAAAAAACGCTTTCTTGTTTGCACCTTCTTTTTCTTAACCGGAAAAGCTTTCTTCTTGTCAGCTGTGTGGTCAAGAATAGAGTCTAATTCAGCACCAAACAACAAATCTCCTGCAAAGGGGATACTACAAAGCCGATTCTTTGACGCTGCGTCCCCGGGCCAGGTTTTTAGCCATAAAGTCCTTCTGGCCAAGTTTGTTAGTGCCGCCGACCTGGCCAACATGCGAATTGACTCCACTGAGGTGTCTGTGATATAGGACACTGTCGCTGATAGAGTTGAGAAGGAGTCCAAAATTTCCTGTTTTGAGGAGTCTGCCAAAATGTGCGTTTTCAACCTATTGAGCCAGGGTTCCAAGTTTCTCGCAACGCATGTTGTTGCCATTGCTGGTTTCAAATTGTTCATAACTGACTGCCACACTCTCTTAAGGAGCAAATCCATCCTTTTGTCCATGAACTCTTTCAGTGAGCCCATATCTTCAAAGGCTAGGTCAGTTGATTTAGAAACCTGTGAAAATGCAGAGCCCAGCTTTGGAACTTTGTTCCAAACAGCATCAGGGCTATCCTCAAAAGGAAACCTCCGCCTATGGGCCCACAAGCTCTAGGGGATCACAGTGGATAGAGGTGGAGGGGGAGGTAAAAATCCATAGGAGAAAATGGCCCTGCAAGCAGGTACACAGACCCCTACCTTGGCCTTGCTGGTACCTTGGCTTGCCCCCTCAGTAGTCGCTCCTCTTTCCTCCATCGCAGAGTGCACTGCGTTCATGTGTTGCAGCTGGTTCCAGGTTGAAAAAATGCTGCAGTGCCGACCTGGAACCGGAACTTTAAAAAGGCACCAGGTGACCCTGCCCTCTCCCCCTGCGCTTTGCGGCCGGAAATGACGCTACGCACCCGACCCGGAAGTGCCTGCCTCTTCCTTGCCTTGAGTTTGCAAGTTCTCCCTGTGCTTGTGTGGATTTCCTCTGGGTACTCCGGTTTCCTCCCATACTCCAAAGACATGCTGGTAGGTTAATTGGATCCTGTCTAAATTGGCCCTAGTATGTGTATGTATGAATGTGAGTTAGGGACCTTAGATTGTAAGCTCCTTGAGGGCAGGGACTGCTGATGTGAATGTACAATGTATATGTAAAGCACTGTGTAAATTCACTGCGCTATATAAGTACTTGAAATCAATAAATGTTAAGTTAAAGTGTACATATAACTAAAACCTTTCATTTTAGCTTTGGATAGTGTAAGGAAGGAAAAGAATCCCTGGAATTTTTGCTGCTGTCTGTGTCACTGCTAGGTTAATTATTTCTCTCTATCTCTCGACCTAGTCAGTGCTGAGGGAAATTACATTTTGCCTCGCCGTTCCTTCCAGGTCGCCGCTCCAGCGATGAGAGTCCTCCTTTCGGGGAAGGTGCAGCACCAGCCGCCGGACCTTTGCTGTGCATGCGCCGCTGACATCAGCTGCTGCATGCAGGCTGAATTTCTACTAAACAATGCAGGTTTAGGAGATATTCATTTTACCTACAGGTAAGCCTTATTATAGGCTTACCTGTAGGTAAAAATTACAAAAATAGGGATAAAACCGCTTTAAAGTTGACATACTGGAGCCGCAAAGTTATTTTTATATAGTGAACTTATATAGTGACATATTTAGGTCCCCGTTCTTGGCTTGATGGTCACTCCTACCCCTCCCTTATTTCTTTCTGATATGTCTTGCTTTCCTTTTTAATCCCCGCCCTTCTTCCCCCATAAACCAATATAACTCAAATTACTTGCATATGATACAGTTGAAGTCATCTATTTTTCTTGGGTCACTTTGTTTTCTGTTCTTCTAATGAAAATGGACACCTCACATATAACACCGGACAATGTTTATGCCAGCAAGGTACTAAACATATTAGAAGATGCCTTCTTCTGCTTAGTTCCCCCTATTTGTTGTCATGTTCTTAGATTGTAAGCTCTAACGAGCAGGGCCCTCTGATTCCTACTGTATTTAAATGTATTGTATCTACCCTCAAGTTGTAAAGTGCTGCATAAACTGTTGGCGCTATATAAATCCTGTATAATAATAATAATAATAATCACAGCATTGTAATACCTATACCACCTTCTTGGTTGCCTTGTAATCAGAATGTAATTTGTATCTGTGGTGAGATGTCTGGAAAAAGATGTCAAGGAACTCTTGTTTTATTGAAACTGTCCCGTATACACGATGCAAATGTCGGACGGGCATTTTTGTTCGACGGCCTGTCGTCTGAAATTCTTAGCGTTAGTATGTTCCTTTCGACAGCCGATTTTGATTTTTTTGGCAGACAAAAGCTAGATGTGCAGATTAGTAAATTTTTGTCATACGACAACAACACGTCCGATTTGCGTTCCAACCGCACGACCGAGACTACGCATGCTCAGAAATGAAAAAAAAGATGCAAAAATATTCAAACATTACATCACTTCTGAGGTTGAGTTCGGTCGTATTAAAATTTTCATATTGTTAGTACGCACTTCACTTTCGACATGAGACAAGCATCCAACAAAACATTCTGTCGTCCGAAAATCGGATCATGTGTACGAGGCTTTAGAGAGGAATTCTCTTTCATTTATCAGAGCTTTCCTCTCATTTCCTGTTGAGTTTCTAAACAAGGAAGTGAAGGGAAATCTCCCCTAAAGAACACAGATAGTAAAAAAATAGGGGTTTAATAATTACTTACTCTATACAAAACTAAAAAAGAGGTATGACCATACAGGGAATTAAGATACACCTCTATTATAATAAGTATTACATGAGAAAAAGCCAAAAGAAATCTTTAGAATTAGAATAAATAGCCTAGAGCAAATTTGAATAACTGGAAAGAAACACCTTAAATATCAAAATTCCAAATCACCATACACAAATATGCAGTATGGCAAGCAATATCACATCACATTCGCATTCTAATGAATTAAAACAGATTGTGGGCATACATTAACCTCAATCTCTACAGACTTCAGTCTGGAATTTTGACCAGAAGAACAAGCAGAAGTGGCGCCAAAGAAGTGGAATTTTCAAAGCAGGCTTTAATGAACAGTTTCTCACGCTTAGTGCAGCAACTGGGAATAAGTTTGTCAATCACCACACCGAGGAAACAGATTTTGGAAACTATATACTGCTCTGGACAGCCTTGGTGGGTTGATGTAGTTTGGGGGACTGTCTCTTTTTTTGTTATTTTAAAAGGGTGCAATTTAAACTGACTTTGACAAGAGCTGTCGTTAATAATGCTCATTGCTTGGGCAGTGCAAAGCCAATTAGCACTGATTTCTGCTCTTTGCACGGCAGCTGTGCATTGTTCTCCATGGCCAATTAATTGCTTACAATAGACAGCCAATCAGCTTCTAATTGGCGGTACACCGCAGCAAGATTTTATTAGCTGCCACCAACACACGTCATGAAATGGAAGATGATGGAGACATGAATAATATTCAGGCTTAATATACAATGTCAATAGTTGGGAAAAATTCCAGAAATAATTTCTGTATCATTTTTCAGAACAACAAGCTACATTGAAGCCGCTCTGAGAGCTGTGAATGAACATATTATTATGCATACCACTACAGTTGGTATATGTGTCATTTAAAACGGTATATGCTACACTGGAACTAAGGTATATGAGTGTCTGAAATAAGAACTGTAAGTGCTGTCCATAGTGACCTATGAGCTGTTACTATTCCATTCTTTGACTTGTACCTACATCATGTTATAGAAACTTTCAGAGTGTGCTGTTCTTAAAGTGTCACTAAGCCCAAAAACAAAATTGTAATATATTGCAGCTTACCTGTCCTTAGATGTGGCAGCAGCATTAGGCTTCCTTTTTTTTATTTTCTCCTTGTGATCCAGCGAGTAACACACATCCTGTTCTAAGGTGACAATGCTCACTCACTCTACTATGGAAATGCAGCCTTGTCACCATAGAGCAGAACTACAGTAGCCTCCCGTTTTTTCCATAACATAGAGGAAAAAAATCTGAAATCTTCAGAGATATTTGAGAACAATGTAACTGATAACAGTCAAAGAGAGCTAGCACAGAAGCATAAGAAATAAACAACTCACAAGATTTTGACATATTGAACAGATGTAACAAAACATTTAATTGATATATTTAACAGACCAAAAGAGATTAAATAAGAGAAGTTCATTCAAAAGCAAGCCGCAAAGGCAAAGGGTGGGGGGTTAGGACTTTGGCGTACCAGAAAACTACATAGATAGTAGACATAGACAAAAAAAAAAAGAAAAAAAGCTCTGGTGAGCTCTAGAGATATTGGATACAGAATAAAATCTTAAAAAACATGTAAGTATAATACTGTGTGCTAACTGTGAAGTTTGGAAACCATATACTGTATGTTGTTCTTAACAATAAGAGTACATAAGCGAAATCTAACGCGTTTCAACTTGGAAGTCTTCCTCAGGGGGTTATACGTTGGTTCTCAGAGGTACTTTCTGCAATAGATACAAACTGTATCAATATATCCCATAACTGAATAGTGAAAGCACAATAAAGAGTCTTTGGCAAAACCACATGACAAAAACATTTGTATAACCTTACATCCAGGATTCAACATAGACAAAAAGAAGCAAAGCATAAATATGGTTGAATGCTTCCAAAAGGTGCTCCTCCAAGCATCCACAGAAAGCACAAGGGATAAAAGAGGTCCTTGGGAGGAGTCTAATATGTCTGTTGTGATTCAATAGAGTTGCAAAATAGGAAAAAAACTAACAATAAATATAGTGGATAGAACAAAACACAAGAAAATGTATATATATATATATATATATATATATATATATATATATATATATATATACAGTATCTCACAAAATTGAGTACACCCCTACTATTTTTTAAATATTTTATCATATCTTTTCATGTGATAACACTGAAGAAATGACACTTTGCTACAATGTAAGGTAGTGAGTGTACAGCTTGTATAACAGTGTAAATTCGCTGCCCCCTCAAAATAACTCAACACACAGCCATTAATGTCTAAACCGCTGGCAACAAAAGTGAGTACACCCCTTAATGAAAATGTCCAAATTGGGCCCAATAAGCCATATTCCCTCCCCGGTGTCATGTGACTCGTTAGTGTTACAAGGTCTCAGGTGTGAATGAGGAGCAGGTGTGTTAAATTTGATGTTATCGCTCTCACTCTTTCATACTGGTCACTGGAGGTTCAACCTCATGGCAAAGAACTCTCTGAGGATCTGAAAAAAAGAATTGTTGCTCTACATAAAGATGGTTTGGGCTATAAGGAGATTGCCAAGACCCTTAAACTGAGCTGCAGAACAGTGGCCAAGACCATACAGCGGTTTAACAGGACAGGTTCCACTCAGAGCAGGCCTCGCCATGGTCGACCAAAGAAGTTGAGTGCATGTGCTCAGCGTCATATCCAGAGGTTGTCTTTGGGAAATAGACATATGAGTGCTGCCAGCATTGCTACAGAGGTTGAATGAGTGGGGGAGCAGTCTGTCAGTGCTCAGACCATACACCATACACTGCACCAAATTGGTCTGCATGGCTGTCGTCCCAGAAGGAAGCCTCTTCTAAAAATGATGCACAAGAAAGCCCACAAACAGTTTGCTGAAGATAAGCAGACAAAGGACATGGATTACTGGAACCATGTCCTGTGGTCTGATGAGACCAAAATAAACATATTTGGTTCAGATGGTGTCAAGCTTGTGTGGCGGTAACCAGATGAGGAATACATAGACAAGTGTGTCTTGCCTACAGTCAAGCGTGGTTGTGGGAGTGTCATGGTCTGGGGCTGCATGAGTGCTGCCAGCTCTGGGGAGCTACAGTCCATTGAGGGAACCATGAATGCCAACATGTACAGTGACATACTGACGCAGAGCATGATCCCCTCCCTTGGGAGACTGGGCCACAGGGCAGAATTCCAATATAATAATGACCCCAAACACACCTCCAAGAGGACCACTTTATTGCTAAAGAAGCTGAGGATAAAGGTGATGGACTGGCCAAGCATGTCTCCAGACCTAAACCCTGCAATGGGTGGGGGGGTCAGCCTGTCAGTGCTCAGACCATACGCCAGTAGCGCTGGCGGGGGACCCAAAAAGTGGAGGCTCATGGCCGCTCTGTGCAATTCCACTGCACAGAGCAGGTAAGTATGGACAGGTTTGTTTGTTTTTTAATTTACCTTTACATTCACTTTAAAATTAAGAGGATACTTTGAACTATCAGAGGTGTGTGTATTATATAAATGGCTAGCCAAACTTTCAAGTCCTGCAGCAAGTAAAACAGTAAATTCATGTGTATTTCCCCGTGTATTAAGCTATTTTCTTAAATTTTAATTTAGTAAAGACTATGGGGGGAATTAACAAAATGCTGTACAAGCACAATGCTTGCACAACTCTTCTAAACTTAGAACATGGAGCAGACACTGTTCCTAATTAACAAAAAGGGCCCAAGCCCTTTTGTTAATTAGAAGAAATCAGTTCTCTGTTTTGCCGTGTTTGAGAGAGCTGTAGCTGCATGTTCCGATCTCTCTGCTGTCCCCGCCCCTCGGTCAGCTCAGAGCGTAGCAAGGAGGAGGGTGTTAAGGATGCCATAAGTGAATTGAAATAAGGCCATTCAACAGGGACCAGTCGAATTTTGATCAATGTATGGGCAGACTGGTTGTATTGAAGTCAATCGATAGATCGTTTCCTGTACAGCCATCCTGCTGGGTTTTTTGCTGAAATATCAGTGCCGCCAACTATAGCCTGCTGCTATTGTGTATTCTGACAGTGGGTAAGTCTCCCTGCTATTAAAATACAATATCCCCACATCCACACACATTATAACCAAATAAATACTATAGCATGTGTCAAAAAGTATTATGGCACATAATTGTGAAGTGGAAGCAAAATGATAAATGATTTTCAAAATTTTTACAAATAAATATGTGAAAAGTGTGGCGTGCATTTGTATTTAGCACCCATAAGTCAATACTTTGTAGAACCTCCTTTCACTACAATTACAGCTGCAAGTCTTTTTGGGGATGTCTCTACCAGCTTTGCCCATCTAGAGAGTGACATTTTTGCCCATTCTTTGCAAAATAGCTCAAGCTCTGTCAGGTTGGATGGAGAGTGTCTGTGAGCAATTTTCAAGTCTCAACTGGATTTAGGTCTGGACTTTGACTGGGCCATTCTAACACATGAAAATTCTTTGATCTAAACCATTCCATTGTAGCTCTGGCTATATGTTTAGGATGGTTGTCCTGCTGGAAGGCGAACCTCCACCCCAGTCTCAAGTCTTTTGCACACTCTAACAGGTTTTCTTCTAAGATTGCCCTGTCTTTAACTCCATCCATCTTCCCATCACCTCTGACCAGCTTCCCTGTCTATGCTGAAGAAAAGCATCCCCACAGCATGATGCTACCACCACCACATTTCACTGGTGTGTTCAGGGTGATGTGCAGTGTAATGCCTCGTACACACGGTTCGACGATCGCACATACGACCGTGTTGAACCGTACGTTGGCTGTTGTATGTAGCATACTGACGTGCACCCGATGGTCGTACAAACAACTTGCGGCTGGCCGAACGTGATGACGCGAACGAGCGTATAAAGAGGAAGTGCTGGTATCGTGGCGCCACCCTTTGGGCTCCTTCATCTAATTTTGTGTTAGTTGAAGTTTGGTGTGTGTTGATTCGCGACTTTCAGATAATCTACTTCCTCGGGTTTCCCACCGCGGTGCTATGGTCGTGAAGGAGAAATATGCGAGCAAGCGCAGTAGTGCAAGCCGGTCGGCGTTCAACAAACATGCTGGTAGCCCACGTGCAGTCATACGATGTATGTTGTCGGTTGCATGCCAAGTTGTGCCAGCATACACGCTAGCAGCTTGGCACACATGCTCCGTAATGTGACGTGTAGTGGGACTTGTGTGGTCACTTTACACCACCACCATCGTAGTACGACACCCCTACGAAAAGAAGTCGTATCTGTCCCTTCGACCAGTCTCCACTACC
>BLSH010449353.1:481703-512091 GCA_018402905.1 Glandirana rugosa | reverse complement strand
GCTCTGCTTCAGTATGTCACAGTACATGTTGGCATTCATGGTTCCCTCAATGAACTGTAGCTCCCCAGTGCGGCAGCCCTCATGCAGCCCCAGACCATGACACTCCCATCCCCATGCTTAACTGTAGGCAAGACACACTTGTCTTTGTGCTCCTCACCTGGTTGCCACCACACGCTTGCCACCATCTGAACCAAATAAGTTTATCTTGGTCTCATCAGACCACAGGACATGGTTCCAGTAATCCATGTCCTTAGTCTGCTTGTCTTTAGCAAACTGTTTGCTGACTTTTTTGTGCATCATCTTTAGAAGAGGCTTCTTTCTGGAACGACAGCCATGCAGACCAATTTGATGCAGTGTGTGGCATATGGTCTGACAGGCTGTCCCCCCACCCCTTCAACCTCTGCAGCAATGCTGGCAGCAATCATACGGCTATTTGCCAAAGATAACCTCACTGGATATGACGCTGAGCACATGCACTCAACTTCTTTGGTCGACCATGGCGAGGCCTGTTCTGAGTGGAACCTGTCCTGTTAACCCGCTGTATGGTCTTGGCCACTGTGCTGCAGCTAAGTTCCATTGTCTTGGCAATCTTCTTATAGCCTAGGCCATCTTTATGTAGAGCAACATTTCTTTTTTTCAGATCCTTAGAGAGTTCTTTGCCATGAGGTGCCATGTTGAACTTCCAGTGACCAGTATGAGAGAGTGAGAGCAATAACACCAAATTTAACACACCACCTCCACATTCACATCTGAGACCTTGTAACACTAACGAGTCACATGACACCGGGGAGGGAAAATGGTTACTTGGGCCCAAATTGGACATTTTTCACTTAGGGGTGTACTAATTTTTTTGCCAGCGGTTTAGACATTGATGGCTGTGTGTTGAGTTGTTTTGAGGGGACAGCAAATTTACACTGTTATACAAGCTGTACACTTACTACTTTACATTGTAGCAAAGTGTAATTTCTTCAGTGCTGTCGCATGAAAAGATAGAATAAAATATTTACAAAGATGTGATGGGTGCACTCACTTTTGGGAGATACTGTACACAATCAACAGTAATAATTATCTGACTAAATCCTCCTGCTCTGATGCAGAGAGTTTCTTTGGAGAACAGTATAGATATATACTTTGGGTTTGGTCAAGTAAGAAATAGTAGCTGCAGTCATAGCAATCCTGACAGCAAAGTTCCGTTGACCTTCCTGCCCGCTCAAGCTACCTTGGAGGTCAGGTACCTGAACTTGCTGTATCCACTAATCCCTTGGATAAGGCACCAGGAGGTTAAACTTTACTGAATTAAACAAGGCCTTTATTGTGATCACTAGCTTCCGGATAGACTGACAACTAATGGCAAGTCTGTGCACTTAATTATTGGAATCCACCGTGTGAGCTACAGTCAGGTTCATAAATATTGGGACATCAACACAATTCTAATCTTTTTGGCTCTACAAACCACCACAAAGATGTGCTTTTACTGCAGACTTTCAGCTTTAATTTGAGGGTATTTACATCTAAATCAGGTGAACGGTGTAGGAATTACAAGAGTTTGTATATGTGCCTCCCACTTTTTAAGGGACCAAAAGTAATGGGACAGATTAACAATCATAAATCAAACTTTCACTTTTTAATGCTTGGTTGCAAATCCTTTGCAGTCAATTACAGCCTGAAGTCTGGAACGCATAGACATCACCAGACACTGGGTTTCATCCCTGGTGATACTTTGCCAAGCCTCTACTGCATCTGTCTTCAGTTCCTGCTTGTTCTTGGGGCATTTTCCCTTCAGTTTTGTCTTCAGCAAGTGAAATGCATGCTCATTCAGATTCAGGTCAGGTGATTGACGTGGCCATTGCATAACATTCCACTTCTTTCCCTTAAAAAACTCTTTGGTTGCTTTCGCAGTATGCTTCGGGTCATTGTCGATCTGCACTGTGAAGCACCATCGAATGAGTTCTGAAGCATTTGGCTGAATATGAGCAGATAATATTTCCTGAAACACTTCAGAATTCATCCTGCTGCTTTTGTCAGCAGTCACATCATCAATAAATACAAGAGAACCAGTTCCATTGGCAGCCATACATGCCCACGCCATGACACTACCACCACCATGCTTCACTGATGAGATGGAATGCTTTGGATCATGAGCAGTTCCTTTCCTTCTCCATACTCTTCTCTTCCCATCACTCTGGTACAAGTTGATCTTGGTCTCATCTGTCCATAGGATGTTGTTCCAGAACTGTGAAGGCTTTTTTAGATGTTGTTTGGCAAACTCTAATCTGGCCTTCCTGTTTTTGAGGCTTACCAATGGTTTACATCTTGTGGTGAACCCTCTGTATTCACTCTGGTGAAGTCTTCTCTTGATTGTTGACTTTGACATACATACACCTACCTCCTGGAGAGTGTTCTTGATCTGGCCAACTGTTGTGAAGGGTGTTTTCTTCACCAGGGAAAGAATTCTTCGGTCATCCACCACAGTTGTTTTCCGTGGTCTTCCGGGTCTTTTGGTGTTGCTGAGCTCACCGGTGCATTCTTTCTTTTTAAGGATGTTCCAAACAGTTGATTTGGCCACACCTAATGTTTTTGCTATCTCTCTGATGGGTTGTTTTGTTTTTTTCAGCCTAATGATGGCTTGCTTCACTGATATTGAGTTGACAGCAACAGATTCCAAATGCAAATAGCACACTTAAAATGAACTCTGGAACTTTTATCTGCTCCTTGTAAATGGGATAATGAGGGAATAATACACACCTGGCCATGGAACAGCTGAGCAGCCAATTGTCCCATTACTTTTGGTCCCTTAAAAAGTGTGAGGCACATATACAAACTGTTGTAATTCCTACACTGTTCATCTGATTTGGATGTAAATACCCTCAAATTAACCACTTCACTCAGAGTCACGTCATATGACGTCGCAACTTTGAGTGGAGATATCTGAATGGTGCTTGCAGCTACAAGCACCATTCAGATATCTTTTTTTTCAGGAAGCGATTCTGAAAATGATAAAAGTGGTCTTAGTGGCAGATTCGCCGCAAGATCACTTTTATCAGCGACGGGAGAGGTGCCCCCCCTCCCACGGCTTTCCCGTCATCTCCGCCACTTACTGGACCCGCCAACAGCGGTGAAGATGATCGGATCCATCCTCCCCAGTGTCCGTGAGCCGAGTGAGCGGCTTCAGCCGCTCACTCGGCTCCATAACAGTCAGAAGTCATCTCCGCCCAACGGTCTTAAAGGGCCCATTTTTTTTTTGTTTGGTCTGTCATTTTTTTTTTTTTTTTTGCATTTTAGTGTAAATATGAGATCTCATATTTAAGAGGTCCTGTCATGCTTTTTTCTATTACAAGGAATGTTTACATTTCTTGTAATAGGAATAAAAGTGATAATTTAAAAAAAAAAAAAAAAAACAGTGTAAAAATAAAAAGTAAAAAGTAAAATAAATAATTGAAAAAAAAAAAATTAAAGCGTCCCGTCCCCATGAGCTCGCGCGCAGAAGCAAACACATAAATAAGTCCCGCCCGCATATGAAAATGGTGTTCAAACCACACATGTGAGGTATCGCCATGATCGTTAGAGTGAGAGCAATCAATCTAGCACTAGACCTCCTCTGTAACTCAAAACTGCTAACCTGTAGAATTTTTTAAACGTCTCCAATGGAGATTTTTTAGTTGTGAAGTTTGTTGCCATTCTGCAAGTGGACGCAATTTTGAAGCATGACATGTTGGGTATCATTTTACTCAGTGTAACATTATCTTTCACAATATGGAAAAAATTGGCCTAACTTTACTGTTTACTTATTTTTTAAATTAAAAAAACTGAATTTTTCAAACAAAATCCCACTTGGAAGACCGCTGCGCAAATACGGTGTGACATAAAGTTTTGTAATGACCGCCATTTTATTCTTTAGGGTGTTAGAAACAAATATATTTATAATGTTTGGGGGTTCTAAGTAATTTTATAGCAAAAAAAACTGTATTTAACTTGTAAACACCAAACCCCAAAACAGGCTCGGTATTGAGGTGGTTAAAGCTGAAAGTCTGCAGTTAAAGCACATCTTGTTTGTTTCATTTCAAATCCATTGTGGTGGTGTATAGAGCCAAAAAGATTAGAATTGTGTCGACATCCCAATACTTATGGACCTGACTGTAGGTCTGTCTTTAAAGAAGGACTGTAGAGGCACATAGGTACACTAACGGATAGGCTTGCGCCTTCTCACCACACTGATCGGATGACTACAGACCACGGTCTTGCTGCTCCAGTGATGCTGATGGCGCTGGAGCTGATGATATCTGCTTGCTCTTTGCTCTTGGGAAAACGGCCTCCACTGCACTGCTTGCAGGCTCTCTCTTTCCTTGATCAATTGTTGTGACTTCTGTTGTGCTTGCTGCTGCTCTGGGACAGACTTGGTGTCTGTAAGCTGGCTCTGCAGACCACCCACCATAACACTGTAACACCGCAGCTAGCTAGGACACTGTAGAAATTCAGCTGTCTGGATCACTGGAAGTAGGCCTCAGGCTGCAGCTCTGCTGTGAAGGACACACAGGGTCCTTACTGATCGACCATGCCTTCCCGAGAGAGAAGCAAACTCCTCCACGCACTTAAATAGGTTCTCCCACAAAGCATCATTCCTCCAAAGAGCTTTTCCTGCAGCACAGCACCCTGGGAGATATAGTATTTCCATTGCAGATTGCAAGAACAGATTCCTCTGTAACACTGCAAAATCCTATCAAACACTGCTGCTCCCAGAAATCCTTGTTGCTGCTGTAAAAGCCTCCCCCATTGGCTTTTGTCGCTGTTCCTCCTATTGGCTCTGTTTCTTATGCTCCTAGAAGCACACCAGAGGCAGTGTAATTTGATCCTTCTGTGTGTCTGTGTCTCTCTACACAGATTACATTAAGCTCAGTCTGTGAAACAAGGAGGGGGAGAAATCCCCCCGCAGGGGCTGACAGGTGCACCTCTCCCCCCTATAAGAGCCTGTGTATTTACAGCGGCCGCTTAGCAAAAGCTGCAGAAATAGCGGGGCACCCGCTACATATATAGATAGATAGATAGATAGATAGATAGATAGATAGATAGATAGATAGATAGATAGATATAATAGGGATGCTGCACTGTAATGTTAAAAATGTAAAAGTCTGTCAAGGAAACATATATTTATATGAGATATGAAAAACGTACATAGGTATATATAAACCAACCAATGGTCTTAGGTGACCCTGTCCTTTCTCCCCTGAACTTCAAGTGCGAAAGGGGTGTATCGTATGTAACATAATCATAAATGTACCCTTTGCACACTGATAGTCTTCATTTACATGTGTGGTTGGGGGACAGTAGAAATAGGCAGTTGAACAAAGGCAGCTGGATGAAGGGTGTATATATGCCATGCAAAGCGTTGCTGTGCAGCAAAAATGATCCAGCGATGCAATGTATTCAGGTGTATTTAGGTGACTAAGGTTGCACTGCAACCACAAGCTAAACACTAGGCTCACAGTTGCGGCATGGTATTCCCAATTCAAACAGCAGTAAAAAAAAAAAACAGGCATTTGGGAGGTGGCAGTGTTGCCTCCTGAAAGCAGTATTAACCACTTGCCACCCAGCCACAGTACATTTACTACAGCAGAGTAGCAGCTGCAGGCTCAGCACATGCACTCTGGTGCACCCCCTGGGGTGCAATGTATGAGATCATGTGACGTGATGGGACTGCGGCGCTCAGTACCTGGCCACTGTAAGCAGCCAAGGTATCATGTGATCACTAAGATTGGTTATAGTGATCACATTCATGACTGTTTTGCTTCCTATTGTGATGCTGTGATTGGCCCACAGCTATCACATGGTACCTTGGCCAATCACAGCACCCTGTACCATTAGCTGTAGCCAATCACTGATCACAAGCTGTCATGAATGAAAGCCATTTATGACAGCTAAAACTATTGCTGATAACAGTAATCATCACTATTATAAGCAATCATAGTGTAATACAATTCCCGTGCATCCCTCACTTTGGTGACATTGAACTACTCTGTTGAGAGGATGTAAAAAAAAAAGCTTAATAAAAGAAAAAAAATCTTACACTGTACTGCACTGGTGACAACGTGTGCCAAGATGGCAATATAAGCCAGAATGAAACAATTCACGCACCATAACAAGTGACAAACAGTGTATATATAAAAAATTGTTAATGCAAAAGCCAACTGTCTGTGGCTAGTAAATCGATATCTAAGTGCAAATAAACAAATGCATACAAATAATCACAATAACATTGTGGTAAGAAAAGTCTCTAAAAAGTCTGAGGTAATAGTGAAGTAATGTGCTGGGATCTTTCCCCATGTAATCTAAAGAAAAAAGTTGATCGGTGTGTCTCTTCAATCCCTGCAGTGACACCTCTATGTGAAATGGCCTCTCACCTTACTGCTGTAAGGTAACAGCATAGAGAAGACACAGATTCCTTTGTGGATCCAAGTAAAGGTGATTAATGTTTTTCAGGTTGCAGGATGTAGATCTAATCCCTTAAGAGATCTCTCTTTTATCATCTGGGGAATATGGACTTCTTTGCAGTATGCTCCCACACTCATCCAGTCGTGGGAGAAAGAAAAAGGGGGAAGAAGAGTTATGCCCAGATGGTGTAGTATGTATAAAAACTATATTTATTTAAAACACTTTACATCAGACACTCACATTGAGCAGGCTAGGACACAATCTCTCATTCACGAGCGCCTAGTTTGTCTCCCCGTCACCTCCGGTATGCTGT
Organism: Glandirana rugosa; assembly: GCA_018402905.1. NCBI lineage: Eukaryota > Metazoa > Chordata > Amphibia > Anura > Ranidae > Glandirana > Glandirana rugosa. Next base: position 505,352 of record BLSH010449353.1, on the reverse strand, counting down.
CAGCCAATCCTGACGCGTATCATCACAGTCACGTGACTTCATCAGAGGATACAAGCTAGCACCCCAAAAGTCCTTACATAGTTTAATGGGAGCTTATGGTATAGCACCCATTTTGTTGGAGCTCCATTATATTGAATGGGGCAGCCATTTTCTAAGTTGCTTACCATTGACACCATGTCGGCCATTTTCTTAAAGATTTCACTGGGTGGCCATTTTCCCAGAGATGTATATAAGCTGAGAATATTGCAGATGGAGCCTAGGATTAAAGTACTGCTCACGCTTAGTAAAAAATTGCTCATAACAGCAAGGAATACAAGACAGTAAAAACAACGCTAAAAACTAAAGATTTTCTATATATACACTTGTTATGGTCAGTGAATGGTTTCATTCTGGCTTATATTGCCATCTTATGGATCATTTAAACATTACACCTCTGACACACTAGTTATTGCACTGTATCATTTAACAACAGCGTAGCACCACCCACTTCACATTCAAAATACGCATGTTAAAAGGAAGGTCTAATGCGTAAGCCACTGGTTTGATCCTACAGAGAATACGGAAAGGCCCAATAAACCATTTTTCCAGTTTCAGTGAGGGAACACAAATTTGGAGGTTATGAAATGACAGCCAGGCCCTCTCCCCAACCTGGTAGGAAGGCGCAGGTAGGCATTTGCGGTCAGCATGGAGTCGGTATCTCTCACCGGTACGTCGCAAGGACTCTTGGACCTGCACACAAGTGGAACGAAGATCATGGTGATGCTCCTCTAACTCAGGAATTCTTTTTTGAGAAACAAAAGAGTCAAGTGACATGGATGGTTGGAAATTCCTAAATGAGCACAAAAGGCTCGCCAAAACCTGGAGACAAACTGGCTGTCCCTGTCTGAGATTATAACCTTGGGTAGCCCATGTAACCGAAAGATCTCCCGAGCAAAAAAGGATGCCAGCTCTTTGGATGTGGGCAACTTCTCCAGTGGAATACAATGAGAAATTTTCAAGAACCCGTCAACCACCATGAGAATAACTGTGTTGTCCTGGGAGTTGGGTAACTGCACAAAAAACATCATAGACGGATGGGTCCAAAGTCTCTCTCCATTGGGTATGGGTTGTAGGAGGGCCACTGGAAGGTGTCGTGGTGTCTTACATTGAGCACACACGGAACAAGCGGCTACGAAGGCGGTCACATCAGCACGGAGACTAGGCCACCAGAATTATTGAGTAATAGCCCAAATGAGTTGATTCTTCCCTGGGTGGCCAGCTGCCTTGTGGGAATGGTAAGTCTGGAGCAAAGTAGTGTGGAAATTCTCAGGAACAAAGCAGCGGTCACCAGGTTTCTCGGGAGGAGAATGGATCTGAATAGGGATGGGCCAAATACCCCCCGGTTCAGTTCACATCAGAACTTGCGAACAGTCAAAAACTTTGTGCGAACTCATGAACACCGTTAAAATCAATGGGACTCGAACATGAAAAATCAAAAGTGCTCTTTTTTTTTTTTTTGTAAACATTTTTTATTGTCTTTGAACAAGATAATAATACAGGCATTACAGATCAGCAGAAATAGGAAAAAGTACATTGTATACAGCATATTAAGATTAGGTTTACCTGGCTTTATGCAGATCGCTAGGCCTAGTGGAAATGTACATCCTACTTGTGGAGGGCTGGATGGTTTTCTAGGGAGAATCAATTCAAACCATAGTGATCTGAGCAATGCATTTGTGAAGTGAACAAATACTATTGTTGCAGGCCTGAGTCTAATTGCTAACGACAACAGAAAAAAAGAATACATAAGCATCGAGTCCGATATAGGCTTTTGTAAACTGTGTATGCCAGGTTTAAGGTTGTGCACTCTGGACAGTTTGTTGGTAGGCCCCCAGGGTTGGGGTCGGGTGTGAATATACCTAGTCATAAAGATTTTTTTAAGAATTGGTAGCTGAATTGTAGAGGGCCTTGAAAGAGTTTTTGTTCATCCCGTGATAGGGAGTGGTCTATGAATTGTTGCCACTTTCTGAAGAATCTGAGGTTGCAGGCTGGATGTGAGAAATCCATTACGAGTTTTTCCCTGAATAGGGTGAGTGTCAGCTCTCTTTTGAGGATGGTAATGTTTGGGGGGGATGTCAAAGTCCAGTTTTTGAGGATTAATTTGCGAGCTATCATAAGCATTGTCAGTGACCAGGGGTTGGGGGGAGACCAAGTGATGAGTTGTTTATCCCAATATCCGAAGATAAGGAGAAAGGGGTCCCTCGGTAGTTTTGTCTTGGTGATGCCAAAAATGAAAGCAAGTGTCTGTTCCCAGAAGGTCTCTATTCGCGGACAAGACCAGAATCGGTGAATTAGCGTCGGCTTCGATTGTTTACATAATGGACATATCATTGAGTTGGGGGTGTTGAGCAATCTAGTATAGGGGATGTAAGCACGATGTACCAGTTTAAGTTGTGTTTCCCTCCAGATCTCGCAGGGGGTGATTCGTATTATCGAGTTGTATCCTGATAATATTTTGTGTTGGATTTCTGGGTCAGGAAAGTCTGAGCTCCACTTGGTAGCTGCTTGAGTTGCTGATGCGGGCGACGATGCCAGAAGTACCGGTTTGTATAGAGCCGAAATGGAGTAGTTTCTGCTGGTCAGAGCGTCTTCCAGAGGGGAGGATTTAACTCGAGATAGGTTCTCTCTCTCCGCAGATAGTAGGAAACTCCTACATTGACCATAATAGATAAGGTGGGAAGGTGGAAGACAAAATGTTTCCGCAATTTCTTTAAAAGGGAGAATGGCTCCTGTGTTCGGGTTCCATAAGGAGGAAAATTTGGTGAGACCTTTGTTCTCCCATTCCAAGTAGGCCTTATGCTCCAAACCCGCTGGGAAACTAGGGTTACCTTGAATAGGGGTAAGTTTCGAAATGACCACAGGTAATTTCAGGCATTTTCTTGTTTCTCGCCAGGCAATGATTGTGTCTCTCAAAAGGAGGCTTTGTTTCAGATCCTGGCTGAGCAGGTTAGGCTTAGTGTGCAGGAGGCCTTCAAGTGAGAAAGAGTGGACCATCGCTGACTCCAACTCATAAGATGTGTAGTGAGAGGACTTAGTCAGCCAATCTAGGCCTATACGGTTTAAACATACCAGGTTATACAATCTAGTATTGGGTAGGTTTGTCCCCCCCGCGCTCCTGGGAAGATGTAGTTTATGTAGCGCGATTCGAGCCCTTCTATTTCGCCAAAGAAATTTAGAAAGTGCACTATGAAGTATTTGAATGTCTTTATGTTTGAGGAGTAAAGGAATTGTTTGCAATGGGTAGAGGAGTCTGGCAAAACTGACCATTTTGTACAGAAAACATCTCCCCAGGAGCGAGAGGGGGAGATCCATCCAGCCCTCCAGTTCATGTGTAATCTTGGATATCAGAGGGGGAAAATTCAGAGAATAGATAGTCGAGGGGATTTTCCCAATTTTAACTCCAAGGTAGGTTATGAAAGATTTAGCTATGGCAAAGGGGGAATCATGAGCCCAAACTGGCATACGATGGTTCCCTAGGCAGAGGATTTCGCTTTTATGAAAATTAATGCGCAGCCCCGAATATGACCTGAATTCTTGAAAGATGTCCCTAATGACATGGATATCTGAAGAGGGTTTGGCAGTAAAGATTAAAACATCGTCTGCGAAAAGGGCCGAGCGTATTTCTCGGTCTGCGAATGGGATGCCGTGGAGGGGGGCATTGAAGGTTAGGTGTCTGGACAGGGGTTCCATGGCCAAGTTAAAGAGTAAGGGTGATAAGGGACATCCCTGCCTCGTACCTTTGAATAGCCTAAACTCTTGGGAGAGGATCCCTGCTACCACCAACTTAGCTTTCGGGGAGGCGTACATTTCTTTGAGCATGTGTAAAAAGGGGCCTTCAAATCCCATTTTGGTGAGGACCAGGTTCAGCCAATCAAAATTGACGTTATCGAATGCTTTTTCTGCATCCAAGGCAATGATAGCCAGGTCAGCTTCCTTGTGTGAGTTGCCATAATCCAGGGCCATCATTACCTTGCGAATGTTCAAAGTGGCCGTTCTGCCTTTGACAAAGCCTGATTGGGCAGGATGGATTAGTGAGGGGAGAATGTTGGCCAAACGGGTGGCAATTATTTTTGACAGGATCTTAACGTCCAGATTCAGAAGGGAGATGGGCCTATAAGAACCTGGCTCTAATGGGTCTTTCCCTTTCTTTTCCAACAACTTGATGATGGCTTGTTGGCCGGTCGCGAGGTAAGGGCCTCCCTCCATATGTGCTGGTATACCTTGAGGAGTGTTGGACCTATTGTCGATTGAAAAGATTTGTAAAATTCGCCCGTGTACCCGTCAGGTCCTGGGGCTTTGGCTGGTGCTAATTTTCGGATAGTGTTTGTTATTTCTTGGGCTGTTACCGGAGCATTCAGGGCAGTGAGATTTGAAGGGGATATTTGGGGAATGTCTAGGGTATTTAAAAATTCCTGGGCTTTGGGTAAATTTATATCGTCCAGGGCATATAATTGGGCATAGAAATCATACATGACTTTGGCTAGTTCCTGTGGGTTGGATCTGATAATGCCTCCTTGGTCGCGTAGGGCTCGAATGTGTGTGTGAGGGTGGGGTCCTCTACAGAGTCTCGATAGAAGTTTCCCTGGTTTATTACCAAATTTAAAAAAAGTGGCGTCCGCACGGGCTTTTTTGGATAGTTCCAGTGTGTCCGCCCAATGGTCAAAGTCCCGTTTGGCTGCCTTCCAATTGGCTGTATTATCATCTGAGTTGTCGTCCGCGAGGGCCCTCTGCGCTAATTGGAGTTTCTGGCTGGCCTCCTTGTACCTGGCAATGTTGTGTTTTTTAAACGACGATGCATATGAAATGATACGGCCCCTGAGGTAGGCTTTACCTGCTTCCCAAAATAAATTGGGATTGTCAAGGTGGCTTATATTGTCTAGGGAGTATTCCTCCCAAGCTCTGGATAAGAAATTCTGGAAGTTCGAAACTTGGGCTAAGTGGGTAGGGAAACGCCACAGGTTAGGGGTCAGGATTGGGTTGGGGTCCGATAGAGAAATCGAGACTGGGGCGTGATCGGATATCGCTATCTCCCCTATTTTGGATTCCTCTACTAGTGGGATACAGGGCTCTGAGCCAAACAGGTAATCGATTCTTGTGAAGACCTTGTGGGGTGCGGAAAAGAATGTAAATTCCCTGTCCGTGGGATGTTGGAGTCTCCACAGGTCTTGTAGACCTAGAGAATCCATTGTGGAAGCCAGGATAGTGGGTTCCGAAGGGTTATGGTCGGCTGGTGTCTTTTTTGGGTGGGATCTATCTACAGAGTTGTACATAGGGCAGTTGAAGTCCCCACCGATGATGTGTGGGAGATCGGGATATTTTAGAAGATGTGCCACTAAGGTTGTAAAGAATTGTTTAGTCGGACTGTTCGGGGCATAAATGTTAGAAATCAGAAGGGTTTTGTCTCCCCATTCGAGTTTCACCGTTATGAAACGACCCTGGGAATCGGTGTCTACTGAGATGACTTTATGTGGTAAATTTTTGCGAATCAAAATCAGGACTCCACCTTTGCGTCCAGTGGCTTCAGAGCCTTCTACAGTGCCTACCCAGAACTTTTTCATACGGTGAAAATCAGATTTAGGTAGATGAGATTCCTGGAGAAGGGCGATGTCTACCTGCATCCTTTTCAGGTGCCTTAGGATTTTAGCTCGCTTTCTCGGTGACCTAAGTCCTTTTATGTTCCAGGAGACTATTCTCATAAGATGGAGTTTGCGGATTGGATAAAGAAAGGGAATAAGTACTGGTGAGAGCTGGTTGGTGTGAGAATTTGAGCTGCATTTGGAGAATTTTCAGAATATCAGTGGGTGGGATGGTATTTTTATGAAATGGCAAGGGAATATAGCTACAAAGTGTGCACAACCATACTGCAAGTAACATGTCAAAGAAACTAAAACATAAGAGTAACAGAAAAGACATAAGCAACATAAGAGACTTCCTTTTTTTCCACATGTACTCACTGCAACATACAGTTCCCTGTAGCAGGAGCCCTATGAGAGAGATGAGGAAAAGGTTGTCCGTGGGAGCAATAGAGGTAAAGGTCACTGTTACAGATTACGTGGGATTTGTAGAATCTGGCAGGGAGTTGGAGCAACAGATTTTCTGGTGGTTTAAAAATGTGTGTTTTGCTTGCCTGTTGTGCCCTTCCATCATTCCTCCTTGGCATGAACAGGTGGAACCAGGGAAGAAAAGGCTTTTAAGCCATATGTTCAGTAAGTTGGTCTCCTGTCGGTTTGAAGCGTTTAGGGTGATCTTTGCGGGGACTTCTGTGATCAGAGGAGCGTGTGGCTGCTGGGTCCCTGGATGCTACTCTAGCGTAGGAGTCCTGGCGGAGGGAACAAAGGTGATCGTCTGCTTCTGCCGGGTCATGAAATGATAGTTGATCCCCGTTCGGGGCCTTCATGCGCAATATAGCTGGGAATGCCAATGTAAATTTTATGTTGCGTTTGAAGAGCTCCGCACATATTGGTTGAAAGGCTTTTCTTTTCCTAGCGACATCGGCCGAATAATCAGCAAAGATAAGGATACTGGTACCTTCTATGCGTAAGGATTTCATCTGGCGGTATTTCTGTAGGATCTCCTGCTTTTCAGCGTAATTTAGATATTTTGCGATGATAGGCCTGGGGGAGTCCCGGTCTGGTTTTGGTGCGCCAAGACGGTGAGCTCGCTCTACTATACAAGGCCTAGAGAGTCCAAGAGCCTCAGGAATCCTTACGCCACAGAAATTTATGAGAGCCGAGGGGGATAGGGATTCCGGGACGCCTATAAACCGGAGGTTAGACCTCCTGGATCTATTCTCCAGATCTTCTAGTTTTTCAGACATCCATTTGATTTGTTTGTCCTGATCTTGGTCTACTTTATGGGTTTGGTAGGCTTCATCTTCTAGATTAGAGATACGGTGTTCTACCTCATTGAGTCTAGTGGTGTGTTCCTTTAATTCTTTGTGGAAGTCGCGTAGGCCCGCCTGGACTGCTTGTTCTACTGAGCTGGCTATAGTGGGACCCAGGAGGGCTGCCACGGTTTTTGCTATCAGTTCTGTGTCACAGTTGCAGGAGGAGGATGACTGTGTGGATGTTGCACTTACTTCCATTCCACCATGTGTCATGAGGCCTGAGGATTCCGACCGCGTGGTTGGATCCGAAGGTTCGTTGCAGGGAATAGGCAACGATCGTGCCGGCGTGTCCGAACGAACGCTCGCCTCCGGGCCTCGATTCGTCGTGGAGGAGCGGGGAATGTTTTTTTCCACGAATCGGTCCATAGAGCTTCTCCCGGATTCTTTAAGAGCCCGATTCGCCAAGCTGGGTGGGTGAGGGAGCCCACGGAAAGGGTTTTAAGGCAGATTCTTGGGCTTGCTGCGGGAGCTGAGGAGAGAGGCAGCTACTCCATGAGGAACCGGAAGTTAAAAGTGCTCATTTTAAAAGCTTATATGCAAGTTATTGCCCTAAAAAGTGTATGAGGCCCCGGGTCCTGCCCTAGGGGACATATATCAATGCAAAAAAAAGTTTGTAAATCGATTGTTTTTTCAGGAGCAGTGATTTTAATACTGTTTAAAGTGAAACAATGAAAATGAAATATTCCTTTAAATATCGTGCCTGGGGGGTCCCCTTAGTCTGCCTGTAAAAGGACACATCTCTGTGATGTTTAGAACGTAGCCAGAGCAAAGTTACATTTGTACAGGAAAAATTGTCATTTAAAACCACTCGCAGCTGTAATGTATTGCCGGTTCCCAGCAATATAGATAAAATCACTGAAAAGGCATTGCGTTGCCCCCCCCACAAGTCCATACCAGGCCCTTCAGGTCTGGTATGGATTTTAAGGGGAACCGCGCTCTGAAATTTAAAAACAAAATGCATAGGGTACCCCCCAAAAGTCCATAACAGATTCTTCAGGTCTGGTATATATTTTAAGGGGAACCACGCCCAAAATAAAAAAAAATGCTTAGGGGTCCCCCCAAAGTCCGTGCCAGGCCCTCCAGGTCTGGTGTGGATTTTAATGGGAATCCTGCACCAAAATTTTAAAAAAATGGCATAGGGGTTCCCTCAAAAATCCAAACCAGACCCTTATCCGAGCACGCAACCCTGGCATGGCAGGAGGGAGTGGGGACGAGCGAGCGCTCTCCTCCGAACCATACCAGGCCACATGCCTTCAACATGGGGAGGATGCTTTGAGGACCCTCCAAAGCACCTTGTCCCCATGTTGATGGGGAAAAGGGCCTCATCCCCACAACCCTTGCCAGTGGTTGTGGGGGTCTGTGGGCGGAGGGCTTATCGGAATCTGGAAGCCCCCTTCAATAAGGGGGCCCACAGATCCTGACCCCCTCCTATGTGAATAGGCATGGCCTACTCATTCACTAAAAAAGGAGTAAAGTGGTACAAAAAAACAAGAGGCGGTTTTTGACAAGTCCTTTATTGTTTAAAATAGCTCTTCTTCTTTCTTCTTTCCTCATCCATGTTCTCCTGTCCAGGTCCTTCTTCTGGTCATCTGTTTCTTCTTTCGGTCTTCTTCCTTCCTCTCTTCATCTTCAATCTTCATCTTCTTCTTCCTTCTTCTTTCACCGCCCCCGCTCTTACTGCCACAGTGGTGCCATCCAGAGGTGTCTCCCAGAATGGGCGGTCTTCAGTTTGACATTTCTAACATGCATTACACTCGAACCTGGAGCTCATCCCTAGATCTGAGTGGCAAGAGTTCTGTCACCCAAAGGTGAAGTGAGACTAGTATGAACAATGGACAGGATGCAATCAGGAGGTATCATAGGAGCAGGAACTGACTCCATCTTGGAAGCAGAGGAAAACTGTTACAACAATAACATAGCATAGTCTACAAAGAATTCTACTTTTACTTTGCTACACAACAAAAAGCCCTTACATTCATATTACCAGGTAAGAATGAGATGTAATTGAAGCTTGACAAAAAAAGAGCCCATTGCACCCTTCTGGGAGATAAGCCTTTAGCCTCAGACAAGAATGTGAGATTCTTATGGTCATTCAAAATGAGGACCAGCCAGCACAGCGGTACCTTCAAAGAGATGCCTCCATTCTTTCAGAGCTAAAATGATAGCTAGCAATTCTCTGTCCCCAATCTCGTAATTGCATTCTGCAGGAGACAATTTCTTAGAAAAGTAGCCACAAGAATGCATAGCGCTTTCAGAGGTAGGACGTTGAGACAGAAGGGTGCCTACTCCAGTCTCAGATACATCAACCTCAAGGATGAAGGGTAACATAGGATAAGGATGTGGCAGCACAGGAGCTGAAACAAAGGCAGCCTTCAGAGACTCAAAGGCTTCAATGGAATCCGGAGACCAATTCTGTGGGTTACCGTCCTTTCTGTTTTAACCAGAGAAGAGAATTTCGAATAAATTTCCAATAATAATTGGCAAAGCCAAGAAAACGTTGTAGTGGACGTAGACCTATGGGTCGAGGCAACTGTAGAACTGCAGATAGCTTCTCTGGGTCCATCAAAAAACTGGCAGTAGAAATTACATAACCCAGAAATTCAAGCTGTTCACGATGGAACTCGCACTTCTCCAACTTACAATACAGGTTATTATCTCTCAGCCTCTGTAGCACACGAGAGACATCTGTGGTGGCACTCTAGGGATTTAGGATATATGAGAATATCGTCGAGATAAACCACCTGTCACGGACCCCTTAGCTCTCCCATTCACTTGTCATGACAGCAGTGTAGGGAAGCAAATTTGTTTAATCAAACACATATACAGAGATATATACACTCACAACAATCCCCCCTTCCTTCTCTATAATGACACAAGGCGGGGTAAACTTTACATCATGTAACAATAGACACATAGGTCTTTAACTATCCAACAGTAGATGGTATTATGAGCAGGGAGGGCTGTTGGAGGAACAGACAATTCACACACACCTACGCCTCCTATAATACCTTGCTCCCAAGGCAGACAAACACAATAGCACAATGGGAGATGGCCACACCTCAAACAATCCAGTAAAATGTCAACAACGCATATGAGACAATATATATATATACAATATACAATACACCAGCAGTCACAAAGGTGAAATCATCCACCTTCACATCCTCCTGAGGGACATGGCCCATGAACATCAATGTCCCAAATGAAAGAGCTTCCCCACTCTCCCATAACAAACCATATATATAGAACCCTGGATAACAGGAGTAAAAGGAAAAGCTAAGTCTGGTGTGGTTGTGCGGTGAATCTGACCAGCGCAATTAACCTCCCTGGCGGTATTCCCGAGTGTGGCTCGGGGTGGATTTTCAGTACCAAGAACGGTAACCCCGAGCCACACTCGGGATTGCATCGCTGGATCCAGGCAATGTTACTTACCTTGTCCCCTGGATCCAGCGATGTCCTCCCGCGGTGTCAGCGTGTCTGTCCGCCGCCAGATGACTCCTGTGTGCCGGGCTCCGTTCCCTGCGAGCGTCGCGTCGCACGGGGACGGAGACCGGCGGGAAATTCAAAAAGTAAAACACACAGCATACATACAGTACACTGTAATCTTATAGATTACATTACTGTATGAAATAATTTCACACCCCCTTTGTCCCTAGTGGTTTGCCCAGAGCCCTGCATGCACTTTTATATAATAAATGTCATTCTTTCTGCTGGAAACTTGAGAATGTCCATAGCAACCAAAAAGTGTCCCTTTGGGTCAAAAGTGGTTTTTGATCCGCTAGAAAACACTGATAGTAAATAAGAATCATTTGCAGAATTGAGTGATACTGATTTTTGGGGAAATTTATCATCAGACACTGAAAGTGACGACAGCGACAATTCTGCAACTGAGCAAATTTCTGCGTTTTTGGTTCGATTACATTATTGAATACATTTTATTACTATTATATTATTATTTTTGATAATTATTTTTAGTTATTTATTATATTATAATTTATGATTTCATTTTTCAAACTTTTTCATACCCGGGATGTCTACTAGACTGTTGTTTGGACAGATTTAAGTGAGTTATTGCTAAGAATGGCAGGCCTACCATATAAAACGCCAAATTTTCATGCAAAATAATTGTACCGCTTTCAGCACCAAAAATCTGACATAATCATACCGCCAGGGAGGTTAAGACTGGTTCTCGGTCACCCTGTGCCCCTAATAGACACAGGATGACCTACATATAAGAGGGCTCCAGGGAGCTGGACAAGAAGCCTCCCAACCTCTCTGAGGTAATCTGGGTTCCACAAGCCCCCCACCCAAAGCTGCGAACAAGGCTCCCGCCAAAATGCATTAACCTTCACTGTCTTCACTTCATAGTCTCATTGGAATAAATATAACAAGATCCTAATTCCAGAAGTGCTGGCTCTTTCATGGTATATTTACCCCCCAACCTAAAGCACCTTGGAGGTAGGGGGCTTATTGGAATCTGGAAGCCCCCTTTAACAAATAGGCCCCCAGATCTTGCCCCCCCAAGTTAATGAGTATGGGGTACATTGTACCCCTAATCATTTACCCAAAAAAGTGTCAAAAATAAATAAATACAGAACACAGGTTCTTGGCAAAGTCCTTTATTAAAAATGAAGTGAATAGCTCTAACGCGTCCGCTTTCTCTGGTGATGTCTTCTCCCTCCAGTTCTTCCGGGGCATGATGGGGAGGTGACATCACAAGGGGGCGGGGTCTTCAGATGACATCACCGGATGGCCACACCCCATGGCTATATAACAAATGGCACAAACCAGAGCCAACACAACAGCGGGAGCTAGCGTTGGGAGAAGACATCAGCGGAAGGAGAAGAGCCGGCAGAAGAACCAGAGGAAGAAGATGGTGGAGGGAGAAGAACCAGAGGAAGAACTAGAGGATGAAGACAGCAGAGGGAAAAGAACCAGAGGGAGAAGACATCACCAGTGAAAGAAGACAAGTTGGAGCTACGATGGGGGACATTCTTAATTTTTAATAAAGGACTTTGTCAAAAACCTGTGTACTGTTTTTATTAATTTTTGACACTTTTTTGAGTGAATGAGTAGGGGTACAATGTACCAGAACACTGATGCATTCAGTAGAAATCTTCATCTGAAGCCCCCAAGGAAACCAACAGGGTAGAAAGGATAATGCCCCAAAATAAAACCAGTGTGTAATCAGCAGGGGCGCCCGTTCAATAAAAGGTTGCTTCCAAGTTGATTCTTCAAGAAGGTCAGTATTTATTAATCACAAAAACAGGTAAAACAACATCAACTGTTTCCTGAAGAAGTGACCACTAAAGAGCCACAAAATGTGTTGATGGTGTTTTTAACTTGTTTTTTTTTATGATCAATAAATACCAACCTTCTTGAAGAATCCACTTGGAAGCATCTTTTTTTTTCAAATTCTTTATTTATATAGGGTACAAAAAGTAACCAACAGGACACATCACAGTCTGAGTAGTTTACAAGAGGTCAAATCAAATAGAAGAACTAAGAGGGTTAATGCTTTCAGGACACCAAAATGCATCACAGACTACAGAAATATGAATAGCATCAACTTGTAGGGCTAGGTTAAACTACTAAAATATGCTCAAGGTCATGTACCTACATTTTATTAAATTAGGTAGGAAAGAGAGGAGAAAAAAGCTAGAAGGGGAAAGAAGAAGCGGAGAAAAGAGGAGGAAGCAAAGAGAAGACAAAAAAGGGCAGTTAAGTGGGATAACAAACTGCCCCGCTGGCCATAGTGAGGCGTTTAAGGTAGCTGTGTGGTCCTATCAAGTAGGAACCTGCCCTCATCTGAGTATACGAACATATTCCATAGGAGCCAAGTTTTTTTTATAGTGTTTATGTTTGTTTTGCGCAGATAGAACTATATCCTCCATTTTGTTAATGTCTTCCACTTTACCAAGCCACATTTGAATAGACTGAGGGGCAGACTCCTTCCATCTCTAGGCGATACACAGCCTGGCAGCGTCAAACAAATGAAGTATTTCCGACTTTTTGTACATTTTAGAGGGGATGTCAGAGCAATGTAGCAGGAAAAAAGCAGGGTCATCTGGAACCGGATAATCTGTAAACTTTTAGGTAATTCTGCACACCTCCCTCCAGAAACCTGCTATACTTGGGCAGCTCCAGTAGATGTGTAATAATGTCCCCCTCTCCCTCCAGCACCGCCAGCAACTTATAGTTGCCTTCTTGAATGCGCGTGCATATGGAAGATTTGAGAGTGAATTGAATGATTCTCCAGTCTTGGGCTGGGGTAAATGACCTGCCCAAGTCTGCTTCCCCTTTAATAAGTCCCGGCAGTCTGAACTCACTGGGTGGAGTGTTCAGCAAGGAATACATTAAGGATAGGGCACGAGGCAGCGTGCCCTCATCCATGCAGTGAGATTGAAATGGAGTTGGAGGGCAGCTATAGTCTGATGGTATGCCCAGACAGTGGAGAAAAAGGTATAGCTGGATTGCTCTCCAGAAATCCAAGGTAAAGCTCCCATTCGGCTGCATCAAGGCTGTAATGGAAGGCCACCTATCCGATGTGAGAAAGTGAGACACCTGGAAGTGACCCCTCTCCCTCAGAGTCAGGAACGTACCTCCACTTGCTCCCAGGGGAATATCTAGGTTTCCCAAGATAGGAAATAAAGGCAATTTGATAGGAGAGATGGCAGGGATCTTACACAGGAGATGACAAGTCTAGAGGGTGGGGCCAATGGTAGGATGCAATTTTAGCAATGGGGCCAAAGCCTGGTAGCACCATGGAGCTCTATTGAGGGGGGCGGGACTAAATTGTTGTTCCAGTTGGGTCCATAGCTTTTGCTCTCTATGTCTGCACCAGTCAATTATTCTAGTTAAATATGTGGCTTGATGGTATTTCTGAATGTCTGGTACTGCAATACCCTCGTGGCTGGGGAGGGTCAGAAAACTTCTACGAATTCTGGGTCTTCTATCTGCTATGAATTTAGTAAAAAGGGTGGAAACTTGTTTAAAAAAACCGAGGGGATATGAATAGGAGGGCCTGGAAGAGATATAGAAGTTTGCGAAGGATGGTCATCTTTACAATTTTACATCATCCAAACCATGAATGTAGATCCCAATGCCATTTGTCTAGGAGTTGTCGTACCATAGCGAGGAGGGGCGGGAAGTTTAATTTATATATATCTACCAGTGATGGGGGAATAAGCGTCCCCAGGTATTTCGGTGCCTGGGTAGTCCATTTAAATTTGAAGTTGAGCTGTAGGTGGTGTAGTTGTGTAGAGGGTATTTTCACACCCATTGCCTCAGACTTCGAATAATTAATTTTCAAATTTGATACCGCCCCGTACTGCTCAAGTTCTTGCAACAGATTCGGAAGGGAGATAGTGGAGTTGGTAAGAGAAAATAGCATATTGTCTGCTTAAGCAGAGACCTTATACTGAGAGTTCCCCATCTGTAATCCCTTGATGTCATCGGTCTCCCTGATTCTGCTTAAGAATGGTTCTAAGGTCAATGCGAACAGTAACGGCGAGAGGGGGCATCCCTGCTGGGTCCTGTTCAAGATGGTGATCGGATCCGAGAACTCCTCATTCACCTTGACCTAGGCTGTCGGAGTAATATAAGACCCTGCTATCCACTGCATCATTCTTTCCCCAACCTCAAAGCAGCTCAGGGTCGCAAACATGAATCTCCAATTCACCCTATCAAATGCCTTCTCGGCATCGGTACTCAAGAACACGCAAAGGACCTTAGTATGGATGGCCAAGTATACTAAATTCAATACATTTGTGGTGTTATCCTGTGCTTCACGGGTGGGGACAAATCCCACTTGATCTAAATGAATCAGTTTAGGGATATATATTGTTGAAGGCGGGTAGCTAGAATCTTAGTAAAGAGTTTTAAGTCTGTGTTTAGCAATGAGATAGGCCTGTAACTGCTGCACAGGGAGGGGTCTTTGGGTATAACAGAAATATGGGAAAGGAGGGAAATGGGTGGGAAGGAGGAGGATCGTCCTAAGGCATTAAAGGTCTTGACCATATGGGGCCCTAGGAGAGATTAAGGGTCTTATAGTATTGGATGGTAAATCCGTCTGTGCCTGGCGCCTTGCCCACTGCGGTCTGCACCTCTGCTAGAGATATAGGGGTCTCTAAATCTTGTCGCTGCGGAGATGATAATCGAAGGAGGCGGGCTGTGGTGAGATAGTCGTTCATCTAGGATTGAGAGCAGGGGCTGTATGGGAGGATATTCAAAGAAAAGTAGTATTCCCAAAAGGATTTAGCAATACATTTAGGTAGTGCGGCCTTCTGCCCCATCAAATTTAATACTTGGGAATGTAGGATGCGACCCGTTGATCGCAGAGGGCCCTGGCTAAGTGTTTGCCACACTTGTTTCCTGATTCGTACTGGATTCTCTTACAGGTTTGTATTGCCGCCTTAGCTTGATATCGGAGAAGGTCCGACTCGTGGCGTCAAATGTGCGTTAGGTTGTTTTCTAAGGAAGTGTCTGGAGTCTGTTTGTGGCATATTTCAAGGTCTGTATGTCTGCAAGTAGCTTACCGAGTTTAGCTTCCCAAGCACGCTTGATTCGGCACCGTGTTTGAACAACACGCCACACATGACCGTTTTATGGGTTTCCCAGACTATACCGGGGTCACTCTCTGGGGTGCTGTTAAAATGAAAGTACATCTGAGTTCCCTGGTCACGTCAGCCAGTATGTCGGGGTCTTGCAGTAGACTTTCGTTCAAACATCAATACCACTCTCTGGAAGGGGAGGGATCCATCAATCTATATTGCAGTGTAATGGGAGAGTGGTCTGACCAAGTGATGGTACCTATTGACACCTTCATGATATCTGAGAGATATTGGTGGGGTGTCAGAAAGAGATCTATACGGGAGTAGGAATGATGCTGGGCTGAGAAGAAAGTGTAATAACGTTCTCCCAGGTAGAACAGGCGCCAGGTATCCACGAGCTGGTATTTATGAAGGGCCTGGAGGATACGTCTGCGGGCACCAGGGAGAAAGGCGGAGGTGCCAGTGGAAGTGTCAACCTTTGGATCCAGAGGAATGTTGAAATCTCCTCCTAATATCAACTTACTAGTAAACAAAAGGTTAAAATCTGTTCTGGAGGAAGGGGAGCATATTGGTTCTGAAATGGGTTTCTTGTATAAACGCCACGTTGAACGGGAACATTTTAGATCATGCAAGAGCATCCGTCTTTTCACAGGGATGTTCAGCCCCTTAGCATTCAGGGATGTGATAGTCACGGAATCCATCACAAGGGCCAGCGAGGAGGGAGAAGGAAAAAAAAGGGGGGGAGGGGTTATAACAAGAAGTAGAAAGTCTAAAAAGCAGAGGAAGAACTAGAAAGGGGGAAGAGGGTTAGAGTAGGAAAAAGACTCTAAAGAAGAGTAGATAGATCACCAAAGAGAGAGATGTAGAGTAGGTTAAGATAGAGGGGCGGTTCTGGGTTCAAGTCCTCAGAAGCAGCAGTCTGGGGTTTTATATTGGCACTCACTACGCGGCGTGGGTCCGCCTGTGAGTGCAGGCCTATTTGGGGGAAGTGGTAGGAAACAGCAGGTAGGCAGCTTCCTGTAATTTCCAGCTTTTGTAAAATTAAAAAAATAGTAAGGTTATTGGGGGGAAATGGTAGGAAACAGCAGGTAGGCAGCTTCCTGTAGGAAGCATCTTTTTTTTTAATGGGCATCTTATTATTGTAAGTACTACACGTTTTGCCTACTGTTCCCATACGCTCAAATGAATACCACGATAGTAGGATCTCTCTCGTGGCTTCTTATCTCTCTTTTTCTCCTTGTCTTGTCATTTGACACATAACTGACGCATAAAAGAAAACTGACATGTCTAGGATAGAGTTGAGTGAACCCGAACTGTAAAGTTCGGGTCCGTACCGAACTTTGGGGTGCCCATGACCCGGACCCGAACCCGGACATTTGAAAATAAGTTTGGGTTCGGGTTCGGGTATTTGTTCACGCATGTTGAATAGCTGCAGTACAGCCAATCAACAAGCGTTTCACTGGTTTGCCCTTAGAAGCCATCACAGCCATGCCTACTAAGGGCATGGCTGTGATTGGCCAGTGCATCATGTGACCCAGACTCTTTATAAGCTGGAGTCACTTAGTGCTGCATGTCACATGCTCTCAGACTAGTGTAGGGAGAGGATGCTGCCGTTGCTGTGAGGGACAGATTGCAGATAGATAGATAGGTAGAGATTACTACTACTACTGCTTTTAGGGACAGATTGCAGATCTAATAACATCTCATCCTGCATTACAGAACGATCTGACTGGACTAGGTAGAGTCTACTGCTTAGAGGGACAGATTATTGTTCTAAAATCATCTTCTAGTTCTATAGGGTCAGGTTCCTGCTGTTGCTGTAAGGGACAGATTATTGTTATAAAATCATCGCCTACTCCTATAGGGTCAGGTTCCTGCTGTTGCTGTAAGGGACAGATTATTGTTCTAAAATCATTTTACTTCCTTTTGCAGCCCTCTAGCACTTTCCAGGACTTTTTTACAGTCATTTTTGTGCTGAAAAGTTTGGGTCCCCATTGACTTCAATGGGGTTCGGGGTAAAGTTCAGGTCAAGTTTGGTACCGAACCCAAACTTTTTCACGAAGTTCGGCTGAACCCACCGAACCCAAACATCCAGGTGTTCGCTCAACTCTAGTCTAGGATAGTTGACTTCCTGGGTCTCCAACCTCATAGTTCTCCCTGGCTCCACCTGCTGACCTCTATGTCACACTCACTACTGTATCCTGAAATTATGTGAAGGTTGGTGGGACGAACCAGCAAGAGCTGCTATGGACACAGTAGATCAATGCTTTCAGGGGTCTTGGTTTTCTTGCAGACTTAGGAGGAAGATTTCTACTAAAAAGAACAGCATTTTGACAGTTTAGGCGACAGGAAAGGTAAGTACTTATAGTCTTATTTTACAAGTATATATGTTTGGGGAGCCCCTTTTCATAACATGGTTGCTCTAAACACTTAAACACATGGCTACCTGACAGTATAATAAAGTATGGACATGTTCCACATATTGCAATATAGGGTGAGTCAACCAACTACACCAAGTTAATCCCTTCTGGTCAGGCCCACATAAACTGTGACATATAAAAGATTCAAGTGAGCAATTTGTACTAAAAGCAGTCTTCTCTTAAAGTACATGCAAACTCTATGTGAATAACATTTAGTTTGCTAAAGCACTGTGTGGGACATTTAATTCGGTTGCACAGCTTGGCAATGGTAAACAATGAGGCAGATTTAAGACAGATTTGAAATATTATTATGGTTCATTCATATACCCCCCTTAGCTGCTCTGCAGTAGCCTTGCAACAGAATAAAAAAAAACCTTCCCCACCGGTCCTTTATTGTGTATTTGTTTTCAGTAAAACTCTATCTCATCTTACTGAAAATCTCAGTAAAGCCTCGTAGACACGGGACGACGATCGTATACAACAGGTCATACTAACGACCGTTGTATGCGATATCGATCGTTCGTATGCGCGATTAGAACAGCCGACATACGACGGTCGTACAAGGGAGTTGTATGAGCAGACTAGAAAACTTGGTCGTATCAACAAGCGGTCATACGACCGTTGTATCGTGTGTACAGAACAGTTGGTACAACAAGTTGTATTGTGCAAAACACGCATGCTCCGAAGTCAGGAACGGCCTGCACCTGAACGTTCTTTCTGCGGTCATACGATCGTATAGTGCAGTCAGTATGCAATTTACATTATCCAACATACGATTTGCGATGATCGTACGTACGATCGTCGTCCCGTGTGTACGAGGCTTTAGTCTCATCTCCAGTTTTACATTTTTCACAGGCCTGCACAAATCTGTCACAATTGGTTCCCCAGGATTCCAGGTGCAGGGATCATAAAATACACATAAACACTGTCACATATACTTTGTTAATTGGCAATCAGCCTGATTTGCTTCTTGAAAATCACTGTTGCACTTGATAGATGTCCCTTTATGAATCCTAAATGTTTACCTTTTTCTTTAAATAAAATACATCTGTTTTCATCCTTTGTTATATCTCAGTAGTGCTGATCTCCTGCAGGCTGTTTAAACCCACTTCCTGTCTACATGTATGCACTCTAGTGATGGTAGCATGGCATTTCTCAAGGCAGTTGTCTTGATAGGGACAGCAGTGGACCATGTCTTCCCAATGTGTGTTAAAATGGCCACTGGTATTATCTATTAGAAGTTCATGTGACATTGGCAATGCAGGTGAACAACTGCAGGAAAAGGACAGAGTGTTTTCACTAGTGATGAGCTGAGATCTGGACGGAGCTAAGCTCAACCTGAACGCATGGCATACTGGGGTTGATTTACTAAAACTGGATTAATACATTCAAAAAGATCCTATAAGCGCTACAACCAGAGCTAATGTCATTGTTAGGAAACTTGATATCCTCATGTGTGGATGTTGAAGGAAAACAGAGCTGCTGACGACCACTGGAATGGTAAATAGTTTGATGCAAGCTGAAGACAGCGCTCAATGGAGCCTTCAAAGTCACTAGTACATTGTATAAAAAATTGGTTTATTATAGCCTCTGAGGAAAACTATAAAGTGCTTTTTCGATGGTACTTGTTCCCTGCTCGGATAGCCAAATACCAAACAGCATACCCATCTGCTTGCATCAGAGGCTGTCCTGATAAAGGCACCCACATCCATATCTGGTGGGACTGCCCCTTAGAGCGTAAATTTTGGGGTGAAATATTCTCCATCATCTCCACACTTACAGATCAATCCCTTCAACCTACGCCCACCGTCGCCTTGCTCAACCCACAAACCCCCAGAGACTACCCGCATGCAATTCAAACTTCTGCTGCAAGTAGCAACTGCGGCAAAACAGAAGATAGCAAGAGTCTGGAAGACCTCATCCCTCCAAATTTTAGAGACTAAACATAGAATAACTAAAGCCATGATGTACGCTAAAATAGAGGCAACTATCTTAGACTCAATCCCTAAATTTGAGCGCCTGTGGCATCCCTGGGTGCTTCATTTTCTCCCACCAGATTTTGACGAAAACCTGATGCTCCCTTGACATCCTATATACCACGTGTAAAGTTTACAGCAATATTTCTACCGATATTGCAATATTCCCCTTCCTGGCGTCCCCCTTTTTCTTTCATACATTTTTCTTTTTCTTCTTTTCCTCTCTCATTTCCCCCTATTCTCTATTTTTCCTTCTCTTAGAGTCTGACTAGGTTTTGATAGAATGGGGATACCCCTCCCCTCTCCTTTTTCTATTCGGAAGGTATACTCATGGTATAGAATACACAGTTCCAACGGGAAAATGTATCATTACAAAAACTACAGTGTACTTCATGTGTCCTCTCTGATCTCGCTACCCTGCCTAGTGTTCAATTGCCTTTCTTTTTGAGATAAGGGGATCCCCATCCATATGCACTGAGCTTGTACGACTCTGTAATTTGTTTGGCCCTCAGGCCAGTTTTGCTTTATTAATAAAATGTTTGAACTAGAAAAAATTGGTTTATTAAACCTTGGATAGTGCATAGCAAGGAATACATAAAAACAAGAGTCAATCCATAAACGATAAAAATTAAAATGGCAATCAGCAATAGACACCAATGTTGGTAATAAGCCGGATGCTGGGTGAACCAATGTACGACAGCTCTGGGGACCCAGACTGTAGTGACCTGTGAACGTCCTGGGTGATAGAAATGGGGCACTAAGGGATCCACAGAGAAAAAAAAAAAGTTGCTGTGTGAGAACAGTCATTGTGCCCTGTCGCATGGGCAATAATGAGCTGGAATGTCAGCGATGGGGTGTCCCTAACTGTGGTGGCCTATGAAAGAGTGTGCATGGGGAGGACTGAGGCCACAAACATGGACCTGGGTATAGTTATGGCTGGAGAGGAAACAGAGACCAGATGTAATGAGGCTGGCTGTACAGTGCCCCCTTAGGGAGATAACCATGGTGCTCAGACATGTGGCTGCTCGGATGCATGACTGACAAGTCCTGGTGACCAGAACATACTGACCTGGGGATGAGTGTCGGCATGGACGGATGGTATGCGGCGGGCGGTCCCCGTGGGTCAGTGTTGTGCAGCCGACTGCGGTACTCGTATTCTAGGGGGTGCAATCCTTCCTGGGGTGGTAGAGTGCGATGTGTGAGAGCCAGGTCCGAAGGTTCAGACATGCTGGGTGACATCAGCCCAGACGTGATGAGGAGCTGCAAAGCAATGGGGTGACTCCTGGTGGTAGAATGTGCAAAGCGGCTGGATGGTGTGCTGCAATTGATGAAAGCCCAGGCTAGCCGTGACTTACATGTTTCGAGCAGCTGCTCTTTATCAAAGCCCAGATAAAGACTTTGATAAAGAGCAGCTGCTCGAAACATGTAATATACCAATATTTAGAATCATATATTTCTGATCGCATTTGTACTTTATAATTATTAGTTTACATACTGCACTTGCACTTTGGTGAACACGTTTGGATTATACATTTTTTTTACATTTATTTTTCTGCACACTATTTACGGATTTTGCACATACATCAGCATTTAGAATTAGTTTTTGCACTTTTTGTGATTACAGGTTTACACATTGCACCTGCTTATTTTTTGAGCAGTTTTTACATTTTTTTACACATCATTCGCAGACCTTGTACACATCACCGCTGCACCTTATAATATAGCAATATCTGACTATAAATGTATTCTACTTTAATACACTACATTTACCATCTATCACTCCATTAAACAAATTTATATGCATTGCATGAATATAAGATATTATGTTTAGGTTTGCGTAATTTGCACATTTTTCCTTTGTTTACATTTTTATAGCAGTGCTAAACCCACTTTTGTTCCTCTTTTCTCACTCTCTGGAGTATACAGCAAAATATTTATAGTAAAAAAATCATAAAATAAAGCAAATAAAGATTATCCTAAAAAGTAGTAAAGACAGGACACTTTCACACTGAGGCGGTGCTGGCATTAGCGGTATTCCGGCGCTCGTTTTAGCGGCGCTTTACCCCTGTTTCGGGCGATGGCGGGGCGCTTTTAACCCCCCCCCCAGAAGCGCCTATGATGAGACGCTTCTGAAACACTTTTCAGGTGCTTCGGAAGAGGTGCCCATTCATTCCAATGGGCAGGGGCAGTGTGGGAGCAGTGTATACACCGCTCTCACATCGTCCCTATAGATGCTGCTTGCAGGACTTTTTTTCCCGTCCTGCAAGCGCACTGCCTCAGTGTGAAAGCACTCAGGCTTTCACACTGGGGTTGCTTGAGAGGCAGTTTTCAGGCGCTTTACAGGCGCTATTTTTAGCTCTAAAATGCCTAAAAACTGCCTCAGTGTGAAAGTGGCCTAACAATTGTAGCACCCCCTTTACAACGTACATTGACAGTTAGTGAAGAGATGCTTCTTTACATTGTTAGCCATTGTAGGGCAACTTACATTGATGGTTAGTGGAAAAATGTCCCCTTACATTGGTGGTCAGTGTGGTGCACCTTACATCTGTGGTCAGTGGAGAGTAGAACCCTTTCATTGGTAATCAGTGGAGAAAAACTCCCTTACATTGTTGATAATTAGAAAAATGGTCAGTGCAGTACCTCATAACATTGATAGTGAAAGTAGTAGGACCCCCTTACATTCATGTTCAGTTGGAGAAGTGTTCTCTTGGTTTGGTGGTCAGTAGGAGAAGGTCTCTCTGGTGATCAGTAGAAAAAATGCCCTGTTACACTGATGGTGAATGAGAGGTATGCTCTATATTGAGGGTCAGTGGGATAAAGCCCCCACATACAAACAAATACAAAATCATTGATGTTAGTGATTACTTACCTGAGAGACAGAATTTACTTATTGCAAAACAAACCCCTAGTAACCTCTGCAGACAACCCATGGAATGCTGGCTGAGAAAGGCTTGAGCTCTTGTATCAAACTGTGAATTTTAGTAACTGCCTTTATAATCAATAAGTTTAAAAGGCTAAAAATAAAACCTATGTGGCCAATGGCCAAAGTTATAGAAGCTATAAATAAATAAGAAAAGAGCATTTATAAAATATAAAAATGCAGGAATGCTATAATCATTTAAAAGTTACAAAGAATATAACACAGTATGTAAAAAGGAAAAAAAAAAAGGCTGAATGGCAAGACGTATGACGGAGAGCAGGACAAACACCATCTAAACAAAAAAAAATCAAATATATTAACAGTAAAAAAGTCAGGTCCTAGTATATAGGTCTGTGGCGGAACAACCAGGGTCGCAAAGTTTACACTTGTGACGGGGCCCTGGAGTTTCACCACTGTGGAGCCCCAAGAGCCCGTACTGTAGCTCCCCAGCAGCTGCATGGCTCTGAGCTGCGAGTGTCTCTTTCAAAGCCCAGAGTCAGACCTGACAGTTCCGCCCCCCCCCCGCACAGATGGGATGTAGTCTCAGGTGTCTCGTGGGGAATGTAGACTCAGGGAGATTGTAATCATGAGTGACCCTCCGTCCTCTCTCTATCCTCCTTCCCCCTGTTAAATGTCACGTACCTACCACTCGTAGATAACCGTGGAAAGGAAAAGACCGAGGACCCGAAGTTTGAAGGGAAGAGACTCCGTATCGTGACAGCCCTCACACCCGTCCCGTCTGTGTCCTCCTCTCCGAGATTAGTAGAGAAAGAGAAAATAGGGTAGACACGCCCCCCCCCCGCCTTGACAGTCCAGACTGAGACCCGAAACTTTCTCTGTGAGCGTCGAGTCTCGG
>BLSH010449353.1:456631-468333 GCA_018402905.1 Glandirana rugosa | reverse complement strand
TTAGAAAGTAAGAGAGTATTAAATAGAAGCAGGATAGGCTTCTTTAAAGAGAAAGGTTTCCAGTGATCGTCTAAAACTTTAAAGAGAAAGGTTTTCAGGGATCGTCTAAAGATGGATAGAATAGGAGACAGTCAGACAGATTGGGGTAGGGAGTTCCAAAGGATGGGAGAAGCTCTGGAGAAATCCTGAAGGCAAGCATGGGAGGAGGTGACAATGGAGCTAGAGAGCAGGGGGTCTTGGGAGGACCGAAGAGGGCGGCTTGGTTGGTATTTTGAAACTAGGTTAGAGATGTAGCTGGGGGCAGAGTTGTGGATGGCTTTTTAAATTATTGTTAGTACTTTGAATTTTACTCGTTGGGAGAGTGGAAGCCAGTGAAGAGATTGGCAGAGAGGGGTGGAGGATACTGAGCGGTTGGTAAGGTGGAGAAGTCTTGCAGCAGCATTCATTATGGACTGAGGGGGGGGGGGGTAATGTATGTAAAGGTAATCTAATGAGGAGAGTTGCAGTAGTTGAGGTGAGAGATAACCAGAGAGTGAATTAGAATCTTGGTGGTGTCATTGGTTAAAAAGGGGCGTATTCTAGCGATGTTGTGTAGGCTGAGGCGGCATGATTTGGACAGGGATTGGATGTGGTCCTGAAAGGACCGTTCAGAGTCTAGGGTTACCCCTAACACCCTGGCATGCAGGGAAGCACTAATAGTTGTGCCATTGCTCTTAACAGAGAAGTCAGAGGAAGAGGCACGTGGGGGAGGAAATATCAATATATGCATGTGAATGGAGATTAGAGCCATTCTGGAGATTTGTCTCATGACATGTTCTAGGCTATCTACACAAAAGCATAGCAGAAGGCAATTGCTCTGTAACAGCATGATCATGGAATATAAGGTCATGTTGGTTTTTATTGTCCTAGTACAAAAGAGCTGGTTGCAGGGCTGGGCCTGCCAGGTTTAAGACAGCTTTTAGGAGCATCTCAACTTTTCTATCTGCTGAATCTGAGGAACATCTTCAATGTGGGATGCTATGACCAGACCTGGCAGATCAACCACATGAATAACCCATGTCTTTGTAAACTATTTCCACTGGCTAAAGCTCTTCAAGGATTCCGGGGGGGGGGAGTGAAAATGCTTTTGGAGTCACCCGCTCGTCATAGATGGCCCAAACTATCTGTGAAACAGGGAATATTTTACAGGATTTGAGGAAATGTGCTTTTCATTGTTAGCAAGCACATTTTCCATGCTCAAATGTTGCATTGTGCATCCTCCTCTGGTCCTGGCCACTGATCCTCTTCCATATTGAATGATGCCCAGAATCATTAAACCCATTTCCTGCGAGCACAAGGCTTGAAGGAAATACCCCGTTTGGGAGCATCATCAAGCTGCCCTGGATTTGCAGAAGAATGATACAGAGAGAGAACAAGAGTTTTACTTTAAAGTGTATCTATAGTCAACGCTCGTCTTTCTAGTTTTGCATAGTAGGGAAAGTATAAAACCTGCCAGGTTATTTTTTTCAGTCTGTGTACCATGGAAATTTAATTTCACTTCTCCTTAAGTGAGGCAAATTCCCCTCTCAAACAGTTGGCCCTGGAACAGCTGTCCCCATTAGAAGATTTCCCCTTACCCCTTGTTCTAGTGACAACAACAGGTTTTGCCTAGAGTAGAGATAAATTAATATTCCTTGGCATGCATTGCTTAGCAAAGCCTCTAACTGATGTGTAATGTGATGCAAACATGTATTGCATTTTTAGGTAACTAAAAATACTCACTAATCATTGTAGTATGTATTAATTATTATTTGCTAAAGATTTAAAATACTTTGGAGTTATAAGTAAAACTGATTGAAAGCCAATAGCATATAATTGCACATTATCATTTATTCCATGAGGTACTGTAGTGTGTGCAAACTGCAGCAAACAATTGCATTTCAATTTACTAAAATCAGGTAAATGAGAGATGGATTCCTATTGGTTACCAATAAGCTTAAACTTGTGCATTGTTCTTTGCTGTTCTGAATATGCCCAAATGTGTAAAATCCCTTCAATGTGCAGGCTATTTTCTAATATACAGCTGTTATTTAATGTGAATGGATAGCTTCAGGACCACTATATGTGAAGGGGCCCCATAGTAAAATTATTAGGGGTCCCATTGTTTCCTTATTCCCAATCTCAAATGCAATTTCTCTAAAAGAATACTAATGACTTTATATATATATATATTCATTGTATCCAAATATATTAGCCAAATACTAATGATACCTACATAAATTGCTAGGCCCCCTATGTTTTTAGGCTTCATAGCAGTTGCATGGTTTGCAATTACTAAGTTTACACCTCTGGAAACAAACTCTTCTTAGCACTAAGGCCTCATTTACACTTCTGATGGTAAACAGACGTTTAGAGGCATTGTTTCCAGGCAGTGTAGTTTAGAGGCTTTTTTTGGAACTCAAAAAAATGGGTTCAGACGCCAGTTTAGAGGCATTTGAAATGCCAAACAGCTTGTGAACACTGTTGAACGCACATAAACGTGGTGACTCGCATCTAGGACCATTTTGTTTACAGGCGTTTCCATTTTTTTTAAAAAAATGTTTTTTTTTTTCAAAAATGCTTCTAGACACGAACGTGGCAAAACATGGCATGCAAAACGTGGCAAAACGCTGGTTTCTAGCTGTCAAGGTAAAACGTTCAGGGGAGGTTGAAACAGCGTCCCGTGTAAATGGAGCCTTACTGCATCAAAATTGACCATATTACATAATTGTAATGGCATTTACCAACAGTCATGGAACAACTTAAATGCTAGGACCTGTGTGTGGCCATTCCTCCTCAGTATGTCACAACTGAGCAGGTATTAATTAGGAACTTTGCATTTTTTGAATCCTAGGTTTAGTAAAACAAAACGAAAACAAATGAGTACAGGGGACATGACTTACTATCAATTTGATGAGATCTTGTGCTGCTGGCTCCTTGTTTGGTAGAAATCCTCCTCCTCCAATTCCTCCCACCCCCTGCCATAATCTTCTGGTGCAGCGAGGGTTAATAGAGCCTGGGGACCTGTCATTTGCACTAATTTGAATGCCACCCTTTCTGTATGCCTCCTTTATTCATACAAGCTGTACTATAGCTTCTATCAATAAAAAACAATCTATGAATAGAGGAGGAAGATCTTTTCTTTTTTTTTAGTAAATTCTTTTTAATTTTGTATAAGTAAATTTCAATTTTGCATAAGGTGTACAGCAAGTCAGTAAAACAGTCTACTGCCATGAAAAACAAACAAAATGAAAAAGAAAAGGAGAACAGAAAAAAACACAGAGTGTAGCTCCACTCTTACAATTTAAAGCTGGGTGATAGAGCTGTCAGCAGGGCCACATAAAGGCCTAAAGTCAGGACAGAAGTGTCAAGTCAGTGGTGCATAGAAGCTATTTGACAAGATAGGTGACAACAGTATGCCAAGCTTCCACAAAAGTAGAGGATGTAAGATAATGTAGATTAGTGAAGCTCTCCCCCTCTCAGGGAGGAACCCCAGTTAGGAGGCAAAACATCCAGGAAGGAATAAAAAGAAGGTTAAAAACAGCAGCTAGGACTAGGAGGTCCCAAAGGGAGTACACGCCAACGTTTTCAGGGCAGTATCCGGGTGCTCTAGCCACAGGGTCCAAATTTTGTGGGCTCAAGCAGCGCCAACAAGCAGAAGAACCAGTAGTCAGAAATTTTTCTCACTCTATCTGGTACCAGATAAAAATGATGAGAAATTTTAAATTTATTCAGTCTTTTACATAAATAAGGTACTGAAAGAGATAGTCCCAGGAATCATCCCAGTCATCATTGTCCACATCCAGATCATCTAGCGTCCATCTTTCCCTACATTTGTTCAAGCTGGGAGGAAGAGGAGGACATACAGCTTGGTACAATACTGAGTGGGCCTTAGGAAGTGTGGATAAAGAATTCCAAATCTGTTTCCTGAAGAGTTATGGATATCGAATCAATCTGGAATGCATAAGCAAGGTGTAATTGTAAGAAGAGAAAAAAAAATACCAGTTGGGCAGGGAATATTTAGTTTGTAGCACTGAAAACAGTTAGAAGAAGGGCATTGATCTCCTTGCTTTTTAACGTCCCTGGATACTGATATGCAGAAGGCGAATCTTTCATTCATCCACCCGTCCTCCATTCATAGATCATTTTTTATAGTAGCTATGGTAATGTTTCCATTTTGAAGTAGCATAAGTCTGGTTCTTACAGAGTCACTGGCCCACAATGCAACTCACAAAATAGATGTGTGGTTTTGATGGAGAATTGAGAGCAACATCTTTTCTGGTCAGTGAGGAGGGGATTTACAGAAATAATAGTCCTGAGTCTGACAGTGAGAAATACTCAGCCAGGAATATGGATTACTCTCAATATCTTTGCTTAAGTATTTAAAATGCCTATCAACAGGCTCGTGGCTCAAGAGATATTGACTAATGTGTTTGAAGCAGATCTCCACCCAAAAGTTCCCCTTTTGGCTGCCCTTGTTTGCCTCCCCCCCGCTCTGCTGCCACATTTGGCACCTTTCAGAGGAGCGGGTACCTGGGTTTGACAGGTACCTGCTTCCACTTGCGGCTGATCTTGCCATGGCAAAGTCAGCCAGAAGTTCGGCTCTCCTCCTTCTTCCCGCATTGCCGGGCCATTCACAAAGCCCAGTGCGCTTCACGCATGCCCAGTAGGGAACTGGCTGTTAAGCCGCAAGGCTTCACTGCCGGTTTCCCTTCATGGAGATGGCAGCAGCAGCAACGACAGCCAATTGAAAAATCAACTGGGGTGAAGACACCGCTGGATTTGTGGACAGATAAGTGTCCTAATGTTAGAAGTCAGCAGCTATAGTATTTGCTAACTTTTAATTTTTTTTCTGAAGTAGCCTTCAAAGACCTTAACCTGTATCCTCACAGAGATGTTGTAAACTGGAATGTTTTAATGACTATGTTTACGATAGGTTCATTAAAAGGTATCTGGTTTTCCAGGCTTGCCTTAATGATATTTACAATGGTTAATTATTCATTAGACCATTAGCAATTTTTGCCAGTAATCATAGCTAATTACAGAACCCCCCCCCCCCCCACTTGAGCTGTGTTGATGAAATTTATGTATTCTTGTGTTAGAGGTATCCGTAAGTTGAACTGTATGTTGGTGGGGTCAGTTCTCTGCTGACCCCACAGACAAAGAGCTTTGAACCTAATTCGTGTTGTAGACACATCAGACTTCATTATTATCACAACACCCTTAGGAGTGAATCACACCACATGCAGTCCAGTGTATTTTTTCATGTATCAAAAAACGCATGGACAGTAGGTTACATAGATTCCAATGGCAGTTCACACCACTGCAGTGTGTTCTAGTTCAGTCAACAAAAGTAGAACATGTTGCAATTTTTCTGCAGGGAACTGTACTGGAATGTGGCAAAATGCATAAAAACACACTGGAATGCATTACACAAAAATAAAAACAAGGAAAATGAAGAAAAATTTAAAAAAAGAAGAAAATCTGTATCTGGAACGAATAAAGATTCACTGGAGTGCAATCAAAAACATGTCAAAGTCATGCAGAAACGCATTTGGAGTGCCTTTCTGTGGCGTGAACCAACCATTAATGTATTTTAAATATTTTTTATTCCAGATTGCCATGCTGACTGAAAGTCCCATTCGAGCAGCTACACTGTTTTTACCTCAGGCAGTATACCTACTTTTCTGGAGTTAACTCCAGGTTTACACATGCATATGAGTAAACTGTCTGTATCTGTCCCCTGCTTTGGTATGCCTTATGTGGCTATGGCATTTGATCTTTTGTGGTGCCTGGCTAGTTGTCACATACCTGGTTGTGGCTGAGCTGACGGTTGGGCTTTCCCTTATACTTCCTGTCCTGTTTCTCCTGAAGGTGGTAACAGGATATGACAGGGCAAGGAGTAGCATGGGTGCCTGGTTGGAGATCCTGGACAGAAGGTGCTTGCAGCAGGTGCCAAACAGTGGGCAGGATTGTGGACTGACAGATGTGGATACACACCAACAGTTGAAGGACAGCAGGCAGACTGGTGGACTGGCAGGTGCAGGACAGCAGACAGCAACCAAGCTGGTTAGCAGGTTGATGCAGGGTCTCGGTTGGTCAGGCAGGCAGAAGTCGGTAATGGACAAGCAGCAGAGGTACAGAACCGGATCCAGAGAAGAGTCAGAGCTAAGCCAGGGTCAGTATTAGGCAAGCAGAGAAGGCACCGGAACAGTAGACAAAAGGCAGAGTCAGGTCACAAGCCGCGTCAGCAATAAGATATTCGGAATGAGCAGAGTCAAACAGGTTGGATATACACAGGAACAAGTACAAGAGCAGGTCTCAAACGGTAGAAGCTGATGACCATTCAGCAATCTTCTGGTCTATGGAGCCAGTTTAAATAGGCCAAGTATTCACGCACGCTCACACTGTGCAGGTACGTTAGCAAGTCAGAAATGTCTAGGTGCCATGCGCAAATTCTTATGAGCATTTGAGCGAGTTACGGAACCTCTAGTTGTCACTCGAGAATTCTTATTAGTAAGTGCACATCTTCATGTACGTCTTTGTGAGGGACTGTATACGATTTCCCTAATACTAGTAAACTACTAAAGAAAGGGCAGGATAAGATAGTTTGTCTATAAGGCTAGAAAATAAAAGTCTTTCCCTACCTGGAAGCCAAATTCTGTGTCAGCCTACACAAAATATCTTTTAGTTATTTTTAATGTATCTTATATAGCACAGCATTAATTTTATCTTTATGAAACTAACTCCCTTAGATATCTGAAATACAGAAAACCAGAAACCAACCTTTTTCAGATTTACGGGATTGCCCTTTTATAAAATGCTTCTGGTATCAAGTACATGGTTATTCCAACAAGAATTTACTTTATTCCCTTCCTTTTTGAGCTGAATCAGCTACAGAAGTTTAGGGTTTAGGAACCACAACAAGTTTAGGGTTTTAGGAAGTAAAACTTAGTTTTAAAAATTTCAAAACAGAAGGTCAATACAACAAAATGTAATTCATATACAATTTCTATCTTTATATTATTTAAATGTAGAGTTTAGAAGCTAGTCAAATGGACTGGGCAGAAATTGTATTGGACAAGGAAAGAAAAGTAAAACTATTTTAAATGATGTGGACACCTTGTTAACATGCTAAACACAAATACGAAAAAGAAATCAACTGCTAGTGGCAGTCACACCCACCAGTATCTAATCAGTCAGATTACAAATGTCTTTGTATATTGTGCCCATGTTGACAAAGTTAAGATTTCCCCAAACCTCTTTTTGCATTCAAAGCGGAGTTCCACCCAAAAGTGGAACTTCCGCTTTAAGGGAAGGTGAGTTTTCACTGGGTCCCAGGTCCACTTCCTCTCCTAGCGCCACGGAGCCGGAAGGAAGTTCACCCCCCCCCACCCGGCGATCTTCTGGGACACGCACAGGTCCCAGAAGATATGCCGGCCATTCACAGAGTGCAGCGCGACTCGCGCAGTGTGTGATTGGCTTTTAAGCCAAAGCCGGGCGCCCACACCTGTGATGTCGGCCTGTAGAGTAGGGGGAGGCAATTATTAAAAGTCAGCAGCTACACTTTTAGTAGCTACTGACTTTGAATATGGTGGAACTCCATTTTAAGTGATTGTAAAGGCATGAC
Source organism: Glandirana rugosa (assembly GCA_018402905.1). Lineage (NCBI taxonomy): Eukaryota > Metazoa > Chordata > Amphibia > Anura > Ranidae > Glandirana > Glandirana rugosa. The sequence goes on along the minus strand of BLSH010449353.1, from coordinate 460,685 downwards.
ATTTTTCACTGTAATGCATTCCCGGTATTAGTTCACACTGTAGCGATGCGGGAACCAACGCAATTCCAGCGCCGATTCCCGCATCACATCTCTCCTGCAGGCAGTTCACACTGCCTTCTGTGAACCGCTGCGGGGTGTCAATACAATGTTAATGATACCCACAGATCGGTTCACAGATCGCAATGTGAACTGTGGATTCGGACAGAAATCGGATCACATGGGTGAGAACACCCATGCGATCCGATTCCAGTGAGGGAAAATAAAAAGACCCTGCACCTTTTTTTGTGCAAATCCAATGCAAATTCTGCCATATAACTGTATGGCTGAACTCACATTGCACAGACATCACATGTGATCGGCACCGCAGTGTGGGTGAGAATCACATGCAATGTCTGTGTTCGCTACAGGGTGGACCCGGGCTCAAGGTACAAAATGTCCCAGTATTTGTATGCTCCACTCTGCTAAATACTTACCAAGTCCTCAATTGGTCCAGCAATGGGCCCCTCTGTAGCACCTCTCTCTGCATGACATCGAGGGACGGGCAGGCTCATACATCCCGACTCAGGAGCGAGTCCGTTCAAGTGCCCCCATAGGAAGCCACTTCCTATAGTGGTGCACTGAGAATGGAGCCAAGGTCATCAGTGTGGGACCCCAGAAGAGGAGGTTTGGAGACTCTCTGTGCAATACCATTGCAGGCAAGTATAACATACAGTCAGGTCCATAAATATTGCGACACAATTCTAATCTTTTTGGCTCTATACACCACCACAATGGATTTGAAATGCAACAAACAAGATGTGCTTTAACTGCAGACTTCCAGCTTTAATTTGAGGGCATTTACATCCAAATCAGGTGAACAGTGTAGGAATTACAACAGTTTGTATATGTGCCTTAAGGGACCAAATGTAATGGGACAATTGGCTGCTCAGCTGTTCCATGGCCAGGCGTGTGATATTCCCTCATTATCCCATTTACAAGGAGCACATAAGTTCATTTCAAGTGTGCTATTTGCATTTGGAATCTGTTGCTGTCAACTCTCAATATAAGATCCAAAGAGATGTCACTATCAATGGAGCAAGTCATCATTAGGCTGAAAAAACAAAACAAACCCATCAGAGTGATAGCAAAAACATTAGGTGTGGCCAAATCAACTGTTTGGAACATCCTTAAAAAGAAAGAATGCACTGGTGAGCTCAGCAACACCAAAAGACCCGGAAGACCATGGGAAACAGCTGTGGTGGATGACCGAAGAATTCTTTCCCTGGTGAAGAAAACACCCTTCACAATAGTTGGCCATATCGAGAACACTCTCCAGGAGGTAGGTGTATGTGTGTCAAAGTCAACAATCAAGAGAAGACTTCGCCAGAGTGAATACAGAGGGTTCACCACAAGATGCAAACCATTGGTGAGCCTCAAAAACAGGAAGGCCAGATTAGAGTTTGCCAAACAACATCTAAAAAAGCCTTCACAGTTCTGGAACAACATCCTATGGACAGATGAGACCAAGATCAACTTGTACCAGAGTGATGGGAAGAGAAGAGTATGGAGAAGGAAAGGAACTGCTCATTATCCAAAGCATACCACCTCATCAGTGAAGCATGGTGGTGGTAGTGTCATGGCGTGGGCATGTATGGCTGCCAATGGAACTGATTCTCTTGTATTTATTGATGATATGACTGCTGACAAAAGAAGCAGGATGAATTCTGAAGTGTTTCGAACAATATTATCTGCTCATATTCAGCCAAATGCTTCAGAACTCATTGGACGGCGCTTCACAGTGCAGACAATGACCCGAAGCATACTGCGAAAGCAACCAAAGAGTTTTTTTAAGAGAAAGAAGTGGAATGTTATACAATGGCCAAGTCAATCACCTGACCTGAATCCGATTGAGCATGCATTTCACTTGCTGAAGACAAAACTGAAGGGAAAATGCCCCAAAAACAAGCAGGAACTGAAGACAGTTGCAGTAGAGGCCTGGCAGAGCATCACCAGGGATGAAACTCAGCGTCTGGTGATGTCTATGTGTTCCAGACTTTAGGCTGTAATTGACTACAAAGGATTTGTAACCAAGTATTAAAAAGTGAAAGTTTGATTTATGATTCTCAATCTGTCCCATTACTTTTGGTCCCTTAAAAAGTGGGAGACACATATACAAACTGTTGTAATTCCTACACCGTTCACCTGATTTGGATGTAAATACCCTCAAATTAAAGCTGAAAGTCTGCAGTTAAAGCACATCTTGTTTGTTTCATTTCAAATCTATTGTGGTGGTGTATAGAGCCAAAAAGATTAGAATTGTGTAGATGTTCCAATATTTATGGACCTGACTGTATTTGTTATAAAAAAAAATAGACTTTACAATCACTTATCAATCTGTCCCTTTTGAAACCAGTTATTTTTAACTAGAGGTTGCAAGAGGTTCCTTCAGCAGTGGCAGACCTTTCACCTGATTAGTATCTGCCAACCACAGTCCTGGTACAGGGCCATTGTCACTTGGCAAAGCCAGCAGTATGACATTAATTATATTTTTTCATCAAAAGGTTTATATTTGGCTGATCTAAACTATATAGTACTACATTCCAATCCAATTGACACATAAACAGCATCAGAAAAATCAACATACTTTAAAACAGGGGTAGGCAACCTGTCAATCACAATCTACCCATTGGCAGGTGTCAGATAGATTGCCTCCCTTCTTTGCTGACCCCATATCAAGGCCTGATTTTGAACCTGGAACCTCTACTGTGTCAGGCAATGGCTTTTCTTGCTGAGTTACCTGGAATGCTGGACAACTCCCTGGACAATTTCTTGAATGATCCTGTCTTGAACCTTGTTTGCCTTGAACCCTGAACTCTTTGCTTTTCCTGTGAACATCCTGATGTAAGCCAAGTCTGTGCACTTCCTGTTTGCAAGATTATGGTGCACTCTGCTACCACTTGTTATCGACCCCTGGCTTATTCCTCGACTACGCTTCTGCCTGATCCAAACCTGCAACTACTCGTTATTGATCTTTGGCTTGTTTACTGACTACACTTCTGTTTGATCCCTATCTGCTTATCACTACTTGACCCTGGCTTGCTCACCTCCTAGTGGGGCGATCCTGAGGACTGCAACCTCGTACTAACATGCAGCAAAATCCATCTCCGCCATCAGGAGTTCTGGTGAACACAGATTACTACTTAGACTTCTGCACCCCAGGTGAGCCTCTGTCATTCACCAGGGTGACTGCCTGTTTACCTATCCTGCTGGTTGGTGGTAGTTCCGCTTATGCTATAGCAACTGACCCTTGATCGTGGCACCCTGGAACCTGAACAGGAGCAGTGGCGGCATTTCCTGGAATCAATCACCTTTCCTCCTGCAGTTGCTGAAAGCTAGATAAGGGTGGTGCTTGGATGTGGCGCTGTCTTAATAATGGAAAGTAGGTGTGTCCTTTATGTGCTGTGGTCATATGTTCCAATGGGGTATATGTCTCAATCTCCAGTTAAAGTACTTATGTGTAATTAGGCATAAAAAAATATATAATAATGATAATAGTAGCAGTAATAATAAAAATAATAATAGTAATAAAGTGCAACGGTTTAAAATTAAAATATGAACAAAGGATGTGAGAGCAATATTGTTCGTGGAATATTTAATAGTCATATTTTCTATATAATATCATATAGACGTGTTTGAATGTTATAACGAGAGTGTAGGAAACAAGTATAAAATTAAAATTTGGCAACGTGAAATAATGATAATAATAAAAATAATAATGACGATGATAATAGTAATAATATATAAAAAAATACGGATTAATGTGTATTCATGAAATTGACCTCTAACTCTGTATATGGGGTAACCTTGTATACTGGTGTCGTGTATTTCCTGTGTGGATGAAAGGTAATAATTCTGTCGCGGTGTAGGTTCGTGGTGGGAATAGATCGAAAGTCGTTGACGTCCTCCTTTCCACTAACTAAGGTCCTTTACGGCGGTGACGAGGACAAGTCCAAGGTCCCACGGTGCTAGTTCCCAGTCAACGATATCGTATTCGCCTTGATGGTGGTTGGTCGTC
>BLSH010449353.1:420679-450206 GCA_018402905.1 Glandirana rugosa | reverse complement strand
CACACGATCGGTGTGTGACAGGGAGAACCGCGGTAACAGCTCGTTACCGCGGTTTGTTTACATCACATGACCGGCTGTGATTGACACAGCCGGTCACGTGGTAAAGAGCCAAATCTATTGGCTCTTTACACGGATCGGAGCTGGGCTTTGTCCGAGGGACAAGCCTCAGCTCCGATCGCCGCGCTGCGCGCCCCCAGGGGCGCGCACGAGCGGCGTGCACGTGAGGCTCGTTTGTGACCGGCTGTGATTGGACACAGCCGGTCACGGGGTAAAGAGCCAATTTTATTGGCTCTTTACCCCGATCTGGGGGACACACAACCCCCCGGCAGACGAGCGATCCGCGATCGCCGCTGTGCGGGCCCCTGGGGGCCCCCAGTAGCGGCGAGAAGCGGAGGACGTCATATGACGTCCTCCCGGATCGACGGGCAGTCCCTGCCGACGTCATTTTACTATACGTCGGTAGGGAACTGGTTAAGTTGCTCCCCCTTGCCACCAATCCAGCACCATTTGCCTCCAAAACAGCCCTGACCTGTCAAAGCATGGACCCCAATTAGACCTCAGAAGGTATGTTGTGGTGTCTGGCACCAAGCTATTAGTAGCAGATCCTTTATGTCCTGAAAGTTGCAAGGTTGGGTCTCATGGATTGAACTTGTTTTTCCATCACTTCCCACAAATGCTTAGTGCAAATGCTTATGCTGAGTGGATTAGGATCTAGAGAATGTGGATGCCAACTCTACACCTCAAACTCTTTGTTGTGTCCCTTTAAACCATTCTTGAACCATGTTGACAGTGGGGCAGGGTCCATTATCCTGCTGATTTAGGCTGCTGCCACCAGGGAATACTGTTTCCATGAAGGGGTGTACTTAGCAACAGTATTTAGATGGGTGGTACATGTCAATTAACATCCACATGAATGGCAGGATTCAAGGTTTCCAAGCAGAATATTGCCGAAAGCATCACACTACCTCTGCTGGCTTGCCTCCTTCCCATTCTGCATCCCGGTGCGATCTGTTCCCCAGGTAAGTGATGCACACCAGTCTGGCCATCCACATGATATAAAAGAAAACATGATTCATCAGACCAGGCCACCCCTTCTCTTTTTCCAGGGTCCAGTTCTGATGCTCACGTGCCTATTGTAGGTGCTTTTAACTTTCAAAATGGGCCAGTATGGGCACTCTGAACAGTCTGCAGCTATGCAGCCCCATACGCAACAATCTGTGATGCCCATTTTTTTGTGCTTTTAACACATCAACTTCAAGGACAACATGTTCACTTGCTGCCTGTCAAGATTTAGCCTGCAGTTTTCCTACCTGTGTGATTCTTACCTCCTGCTGTGGTGCTTCTCCTAGTTCTCTGACCCCTTTCAAATGTGTTGATTGGCGTCTGTAGGTTTATATTTCTTTTCCTTCCATCATTTCCTGGCCCACCTCTCATTTTGCTTCCCTATATAAACATGTGCTCAGTGCGGCCTGCATTGCCTGAGCAACTTCACAGTTCTTTAAGCTACTGTTTCCCTACTATTACCTGTATTCTGTGGCTGTGTTCCAACCCCAGCTTCGTCTACCATCTGTCCTTGCCTGCCCTGCCCTTGGCTTGTTTTCTGGATTTTCTTCTGTCTCTTGCCGTTGTACTTTGCACATGCTAGTGGTCTCTGCAAAGTTAGCTGGGCGTACTCGGGGGCGGCGACCTGGTTCCCCCCAAATGCATGTGCCTTAACTAAACTGATATAAGTAAATTGAATTGGACACCAGTTCTCAAAAAGGATATCGGGGAACTGGAGAAAGTGCAGAGAAGTGCAACCAAACTAATAGGCATGAAAGAGCTCAGTTATGAGGAAAGATTAGAGGAACTGAATTTATTCTCTTTAGTGAAGAGTAGATTAAAGGGAATATGGTCAACATGTACAAATACATAAGTGGTCCATATAGTGAACTTGGTGTTAAATTATTCACTTTAAGGTCATCACAGAAGACAGGGGGGCACTCTTTACGTCTAGAGGAAAAATATTTCATCTCCAAATACGGAAAGGTTTCTTCACAGTTGGAGCTGTGAAAATGTGGAATAGACTCTCTCCAGAGGTGGTTTTGGCCAGCACGATAGATTGCTTTAAAAAAGGCCTGGATTCTTTCCTTAATGTAAATAATATAACCGGATACTAACATTTTTAGGTAAAGTTGATCCAGGGTGAATCCGATTGCCTCTCAGGGGATCAGGAAGGAATATTTTCCCCCGCTATAGCAAATTGGATCCATGCTTTGCTGGGGTTTTATGCCTTCCTCTGGATCAACTGTGGGTGAAGGATTGTATATGGGATTGTATGGTTATATATAACATTTTTTTTTTTTTTTTGGTTGAACTAGATGGACTTGAGTCTTTTTTAAACCTGACTAACTATGTATGTAACTATGTAACTATGAATGGTATGGTTGGTATGGATTAATGCCCTTTATGAGTCGTCATTGCTCTTTGCAGAACTTGACTAAAAATTCTATAGCTTTTCATCAGTATAACTATTTACTTCATCTTTCTTGTGGTCCTGTTGATGTGATGATTGGCTAGGGAGGGGTTGAAAATAAAATATTTTACTAACGATGTGCTAATAAAGTAGAGAACTAAAGACATGCAGGATGGTTGCAAATTTGTTGTTATTCAATTAATCTGCTGTACCATTTGATACAGGGATCCTCAAACTACGGCCCTCCGGCTGTTGCGGAACTACACATCCCATGAGGCACTGTAAAATTATGACATTGACAGACATGACTAGGCATGATGGGGATTGTAGTTCCTGAACAACTGGAGGGCCATAGTTTGAGGACCCCTGATTATTTTGACACATTGACATTTACTGTCTAGCACTGCAGACAAGTCCAAGCAATGAATGCCCTGTTTGACTTGAGTCGCCTTACAAGTCGCGCTCCATGCATTGCAATGGAACCATTCTAATAGGAGTGACTCAAGTCGCTCTGACTTAGAAAAAGGTTCCTGTAGTACTTTGGGGGCGACTTCAAACGACTTGCATTGACTTCTATTACAGAAGTAGTTTGCAAGCCACGCTGAAGTCACGCTGTGCGGGGCGGCTCAGTCGCCCCTGAAGCCGTATCACCCCTATGTGAACCGGCTCTAAAAGAGATGAGCATGATACAAAAACACTCAATGTTAATGATTTAAAAGCCTTGTTTCTATTCAGAGTTTTTACTACCACTATAGATAGGCATCAGCCACCATTTTCAGTAGTTGTACACTTACACATATGAGGTGGTGTTAACACAGGAGGAGCTCCAGCCATAGGGGCACTGACTTGTATGCATGGCTTGCAGGGCTGGTATCATTTGAGAGTGGGTGGTTATTTCGTTTTTATATACTTACAAAAGTTGAAATACGTTGAAATACTAATTACATAACAATGAATAAGTGTTTTTTCTAGCCAACATAATTCCATTAAAAATCATGACATAAAATTAATTTCATTATGTATTCCTTTTAGATATTTATGGACAGGTTAAAATTTCAGAGTTTTCGACATAAAGTAAAAAAAAAATGCAGTATGCCGCAATTTACCCAATATAATGTATGTAAGGCCTAGCAATGAATTTCTCTTATTTTCTACCTTTTGATCTGTTAAATATACCATTAAAGTTTTGTTATATCAGTTTGATAAGTGCAAAAAACACCCCTTAATTCTCCCAGAAATCTTGTGAGCTGATAACTTCCTTTGCTTTCTGCCTCTGCTTGAATCACTTAGCATTTTTCTAGCTTTTTCTGTGGACCTCTTTTTATTTTAGAGTAACGAGGAGAGGGGGGTATTCTGTAGTCCTTGTCCTAGGATGACAGCAATGCCCCTACATAGATACAGTATGGTCATTGAGCGTTGTCACCCTAGGACAGGACATGTGTTACTGGCAGGATTACCAGGGGGACATAAAGGATTAGGCCTCATGCACACTGGATGTTATAAAAATGCCAGTAGCATTAGCTGTAGAAAGCTGTAGCTGCAGCATTTTTGCAGTAGCGATTTTCAGCAGTTTTATTTTTTTTTTACCAAAACTATACTCCCACCAAAGCTTATGGCTTAAAAATGCTGATAAATGCAGAATAGCTGCATTTTTCAGCATGTTAAGGCTCCATGCACGCTGGCATTTTTTTAAGCCAAAAAAAAATGCTGGAAAAATCACTGGATACAAAACGCTGGTAAAAGCTTTTTATAGCAGCATTTTTGGAGCATTTAGGAGCATTAGCATTTTATTTGCATTTTTGCAGTAAAAGGAAAAAAAGCTAAAAAAAAAAGCTCTATTAGCAGCATTTAGGAGCGTTTCTGTTGGAAAAATGCTCAAACTCTACAAAAACAATTTTTTTTCTCCTCCTAGAAACTGAAGCTCAAAAAATGCTAATAGCCTAAGGTAGTGTGCATGAACACATAGGATAACACAATTTAGCTTCTAGGAGCAGAAAAAAATGATAATAAAAGCTTAAAAAAGCGCTAGTGTGCATGGAGCTATAGGCTTTTATCAGAGAAAGGCTCCGTGCACACTAGCGTTTTTTTTAAGCTTTTATTAGCATGTTTTCTGCTCCTAGAAGCTAAATAGTGTTATCCTATGTGTCCATGCCTAGTACTGCTGTTAGCAGTTTTTGAGCTTCAGCATCTAGGAACAGAAAAAATATTGTTTTTGTAGAGTTTCTTCGAGCATTCTTCCAGTAGAAAAAAATGCTGAATGCTCCTAACTGCTTCTAAAAGCTACTAAAATGCTACTAACAGCTTTTTTTTTTCTTCATGTACTGCAAAGATGCTAAAAACTGCTATTGCTCCTAACCGCTCCTAAAAGCTTCTAAATTATCCAGCTTTTTTTTCTAGCTTTTTTTGAGCTTATGAAAAATGCTAGTGTGCATGGAGCCTAATTTCCAGCTGTAAAAATCCTCTCAAAACCCACTGGTTCTGGCATTTTTTCCAGCCAGAAAACGCCCCTGACAAAAAATGCTGATAACAGCCTATGTGTGCATGGACACATAGGATAAAGCCTCATACACACGATCCGATTTTCGCACAACTGAAGGTTTTTTTTTGTTGGATGCTAGTCTCATGTCGAAAGTGAAAGCGTACTAACAATACGAAAATTTTCATACGTCCGAACTCAACATCAGAGGTGACGTAATGTTTTTGCATCTTTTTTCCATTTCTGAGCATGCATAGTCTCGATCATATGATTTTTTTTGTACGAAAACCATACTAACGGAATGAAAATCGGACGTGGCGTTGTTGTACGACAAAAATTTACTAGTCTGCACATCCAGCTTTTGTCTGACAAAAAATCAAAAGCGGCTGTCAAAAGGAGCATACTAACGGTAAGAATTTCGGATGACAGGTTTTCAAACGAAAATTCCCGTCCGAAATTTGCATTGTGTGTACGGGCCTTTACATGCTGGGGAGTTTACTGGGTGCAGAAAAAAAATGCCTGAAGCCAAAAACAGCAGCTGCAAAAATGTCCAGCATGCACAAAGCCAAAAAGGCCTAAAAAAAAGGAAACTACTGCTGTCACCACATCTTAGGCCTCATACACACGGGCGTTTTTTTATGCCACCTTTTTGGGCGTTTTTTGCAGCTCTCCATGTTAGTCAATGGCCCCATAAAAATGCAGACGTTTTTGAGCTGTAGATGGCGTCGGCGTTATTGAGCTGAAAGTAGAACCCACGGCCAGCGCATTCCAAGGCTGTAACGTTTTGGCGTTTTTGACGCCAATGCCGCAAAACGCTCACTAACGCCGTGCCAACGTTAACCGGTGTTTTTGACTCCGACGTTTTTAGGTTAAAAAATAGCAGAGGAATGTTTTTTTTAAAAAAAAACACGCCTATTTACTAACGCTCACTAACGCTCATTAACGCAATGCAAAACGCCGATTTTTCCCTGATGTCGGGCCCGGCGTTTTGATTATTTTTGTGCATAGACCCCTGTGTATGAGGCCTAAAGAGTGGTAAGCAACAGTATATTACATTGTTGTCCTTGGGTTTAAATGTGATTTAAGTTCAGTGTAATTAAAAGCCAGAATTTATTAAATTTTTATAATCATTTACTGTGTGGATGAAAATCCCGTTTCATTCTCGACTGTGCAGTGGTAGCATGGGCAGCTCACTGGCTTCACTTGCTGACTGGAACTGCTCATTAACATAAACATATGCTTTGCCCATGCAGAGCAAATCAACATGTTTACTATTATGTTCCCTCCCCTGCAGTGCATGCTTGCTTTTTATCCACACCTCTGTTGCTCCATTCAGGTGCTTGAAGGAAACCCTAGCTTACATAATTGTTTTCCCAACTATAGTGACAGCTCACACTGTTTAGTATAAACAGTGTAGCATATAATCGCTTTTCTTCTGCCTGGTACCCTTCACTTAGTGAGTTTACCAAATTAACTACCGGTGTGAAAAAATAATTTCACTGTACATCCAAGTAGTAGAGTACAAATAACTACTCTTTTCACTTTTGAAAATGTGCAGAGTGTGCTTCCCCGAAATTCGAAATGCTGGTCGCTCTTTCCTATGATAGGAGACCAAGACCAGAAGAGGGATTCTCTTTTCCAGTTGTAAACTGAGCTAGAGCACTTTCACATTGGGGGCGGTGGGGTGTTAGCGGTAAATCCACAATAGTTTCAGCAGGGATTTACCGCTGTCATAGCGGCACTATGACGGCAGGAATGGTGCACTTTTAACCCCCCACAAGGGGTTAAAACAGAGTTAAAAGTGCCAGCGCTCAGCGCTTTCCAAGGCGGTGTGCAGCCAATTTGGAAGCGCTGTCCCATTGTTTTCAATGGCAGGGGCGGTGGAGGAGCAGTGTATCACCACTCACTGCACCGCCCCAAAGATGCTGCTTGCAGGACTTTTTGTAACGTCCTGCAAGCGCACACATTGGGGTGGATTGGGGGGGATTTTTGAGGAGCTTTGCAAGCACTATTTTTAGCTGAATAGCTCCTGTAAAGCGCCTCAGTGTGAAAGGGGTCTAAACCTTGCACAGACTTGCTGCTTTTCCAACACTTGGAAGCTCCCTAGTCATGGCCCATATCCAGATGGAAGGGCAAAGAAATCTTTAGCATCTATCTTTCCCTAACAGAATAGGGCTTTGCTCCTAGCTACACTTTCTATTTAAGGCTCCATTATGACACAGACTGAGCTATTTAAAGCAAGCCAGCCACCTAAATCTTGTGGGAACTTTGGTATCCAATCAGATCCAGACTCTTGCAAGATGGCAATGTGGGATTCATAGGGGAGGACATGTTTGTCTATTGCTGTATTCCCCCTAGTGTCTGTGTCAAAGTGGCACTCACCCATGGGCGTCTGCAGGTAGGGGCAAGGGGGGGCAATTGCCCCCCCCCCTGGAATCAGGGATCAGATCAGAGGTTCCCCACTAGGTCCTTATCCTCTTGAGCCATGTATGCAGTTTCTGACAGTCTCTTGGGCCATTTATTCAGTCTCTGACCGTTTCCTGTACCATGTCCGCTGTCTCTGACTGTCTCCTGTGCTATGTCTGCAGTCTCTGACCGTATCCTGTACTACGTCCGCAGTCTCTGACCGTCTCCTGTACCATGTCTGCAGTCTCTGACTGTCTCCTGTATCATGTCCGCAGTCTCTGACCATCTCCTGGATCATGTCTGCAGTCTCTGACCATCTCCTGTATCATGTCTGCAGTCTCTGACCATCTCCTGGATCATGTCTGCAGTCTCTGACCATCTCCTGTACTACGTCTGCAGTCTCTGACCGTGATAATGTTATTATGACATTGTCAAAAAGGGGCAGAGCATGGATGACCTTGAAATTATGCCCCCCCCTGGAAAAAGTTCTGCGGATGCCCATGCACTCACCTGAATGCTTTACTAACATTGTTTTATAGAAGAATCAACTACCAAGACAAACTTCTAAACCACGTCCATACTCAAAGCTAAGAAAGCCAAATGTAACCAGTTAGCACCTAAAACTCTTACAAGAACACAATAAGCCTGTGTTTAATTACACTCAGTATTTAGCTCTCACTTATACTAGTACTTCCTATGCAAATTATGCATTTATATGCAAGTTGATTAAATGCATTAGATACTTTGTGTACTGTTAACCAGCAACACTCTAGAAGTGCTAAATGTATTGTAAAGTGAATCTCTAGAGAGAAATTTTCCTTAAAGCAGAGTAGAAAAGGTCTTCTAGCAAATTCATTCTCTCTTTTGTCCTGGTGACCATTGTTAGTGAGACAGAAAGTAAGGGAAATCCAACATTTTACACTGGTAACAGAACAGGGAAGGAATGTTTTTGGGAACACCTCATCTGGTGACAACTAAAGCTGGCCATACATTATACAGTTTTCTTATACAATTTTCCATTAGATTTACCAAAACCATATAATAGGAGGTCAAACCTAAACACTCTCAATTTGTATGCACTACATAGTTGAAGGTAAATCCAAAGGAAATTGAATAAGAAAATTGTATAATGTATGGCCAGCCTTAGAGGGGATTTCTTCTCATATTGCAGAGATTTCATTCAATTCCTGTTCTGTCTCCAGGACAGAAAACTAAAGCCTCGTACACACGGGACGACGATCGTATACAACAGGTCCTACTAACGACCGTTGTATGCGACATCGATCGTTCGTATGCGAGATTAGAACAGTCGAACATACGACGGTCGTACAAGGGAGTTGTATCAGCAAACTAGAAAACTTGGTCGTACCAACAAGCGCTCATACGACCGGTGTATCGTGTGTACAGAGCAGTTGGTACAACAAGTTGCATTGTGCAAAACACGCATGCTCAGAAGTCAGGAAAGGCCGGATGCTAATTACATGCACCTGAACGTCTTTTCCCAGGCCGTACGATCGTGTAGTGCAGTCAGTATGCAAGTTACATTATCCAACATACGATTTGCGATGATCGTACGTACGATCGTCGTCCCGTGTGTACGAGGCTTAAGGAAAATCTTCCAAATGGGACACAGACAAAATCAAAATAATAAATGTTCTAATTATCCCTACTCTATAAAAAAAGTCTTGGTCTATTTGGCTAGAGATACACTTTATGAGCCTATAGGAAACAAAACAATCTATTATGAAAGAAAGGCATACCTGCTATTAAAAACAATAGGCATACAATACTTTAGTAGATACTACTAAAATTACCTGTGATCAATCACCAACATACACTATATTGTCAAAAGTATTGGGACATCTGCCATTACACACACATGAACTTTAATGGCATCCTAGTCTTAAGCCTCGTACACACGGTTCGACGGTCGTCGAAATCGTATGTTGGCTGTTGTATCTAGCATACTGACATGCACTACACGATCGTACGACCAAGTTGAACGTAGTGTCGTGTTATGAACGTATAAAGAGAAAGTTCAGGTGCATGTAATTTGTGTCTGGCTGTTCCTGACTTCTGAGCATGCGTGTGTTGCACAATACAACTTGTTGGACCAACTTCTCTGTACACACGATACAACGGTCGTATGACCGCTTGTTGGTACTACCAAGTTTTCTAGTCTGCTCATACAACTTCTGTTGTATGACCATCGTACGTCGGCTGTTCTAATCGCGCATACGACCTGTTGGATACGACCGTTGAACCGTGTGTAAGAGGCATTAGTCCGTAGGGTTCAATATTGAGTTAGCCCAACCTTTGCAGCTATAACAGCTTCAGCTCTTCTGGGAAGGCTGTCCACAAAGTTTAGGAGTGTGTCTATGGAAATGTTTGACTATTCTTCCAGAAGCACATTTGTGAGGTCAGGCACTGATGTTGGACGAGAAGGCCTGGCTCATAGTCTCTGCTCTAATTCATCCCAAACGTGTTCCATCGGGTTGAGGTCAGGACTCTGTGCAGGCCAGTCAAGTTTCTCCACCCCAAACTCGCCCACCTGTGTCTTTATGGACCATGAGCACTGGTCCAAATCATATGGTGGAGGGAGGATTATGGTGTAGGGTTGTTTTTCAGGGGTTGGGCTTGGCCCCTTAGTTCCAGTGAAGGAAACTCTTAAGGCTTCTGCCAACCAAGACATTTTGGACAATATCATGCTCCCAACTTTGTGGGAACAATTTGGGGATGGCCCCTTCCTGTTCCAGCATGACTGCGTACAAGTGCACAAACATAAGGACATGGATGAGTGAGTTTGGGGTGAAGGAACTTGACTGGCCTGCTTAGAGTCCTGACCCAATAGAACATGTTTGGGATGAATTAGAGCAGAAACTGCAAGCCAGGCCTTCTCGTCCACATCAATGCCTGACCTCACAAATGTCCTTCTGGAAGAATGGTCAAACATTCTCATAGACACTCCTAAACCTTATGGACAGCCTTCCCAGAAGAGTTGAAGCTGTCATAGCTGCAAAGGGTGGGCCAACTCAATATTGAACTCTAAGGATTGATACTGGGAGGCCATTAAAGTTCATGTGCGTGTAAAGGCAGGTGTTCCAATACTTTTGACAATATAGTATATGTCTTCCTATGCTGTAAACTGCATAGTGCAATGTGATATTAATATTTCCCATATGATCACACAGTGTATGTGCGTACTCATGACTACATGCTACTTGTGTGGCTTACACCTTAGGCAGCTATTTGTTACATCTGGTAATGATCTATTGCTACTCTTAGCAACTAATATTAGGGAATTTTAGCTAAATTCACCAGTGTAGCTCAGTCTTTGACAGTGCCATATGAAACACCACAAAAATCGAAATAACCATAACCTGGCTATGCTGTCAAAACACGCAGTACTTGAAAACAGACAATGATTTGCTAGTTCAGTACTATAAATAAGTTTATAAGAGAATTCTTCCACAACAGCAAAGAAAACATTATTAAAGTGGTGCTTGCATCAGACACGGACTCATTAATAAGTGTTCTCCTGAATGTCTAATTGCTGAAGCACAGCAAGTCAGATTATTTTGACACCTGACATGCAATTAGAACATGGTCACACGGCTAAAGAAAGATTTTACACCTTTACAAACCCCCTCTTACATAGAGAATGAATAATTAGCATATTTCTTCTGCTTAGAATAATAATAAGGGCCTCAGATCAGGATTTGCTTAATGAGGTAAAATTCAAGTTGTTGACATTAATACATGTGACATATTTTTTCGGTTGTAAAAATAAGGCCTGGGAGGCGTCTTCTTTTACATGTGTGGTTTACGCCTCACTAAAAACAAAACTGCTCAGAGACATACAAAAGGCCCAGTTGGCCACATGGCTTGCATTGTAACCCGAAAGATGGAGAGGTTACCTAACACAGTGAGTAGGGATAAACGAATCTGCCTGGGTTTCTAGAATCCTTCTTAAGATCAACAAACCCTAAATTTAGCAGCAAACCCTATTGAAACTTGATACAAAATTCTGGCCACTCTTAAGGCTAATGTTTAATGTAATATTAACCAGTTCAGATCCACGCTATAGCTGAAAGATGGCTACAGCACGGATCTGAACTGCCCGGCGGACATCCATGACCCTTGTGCACGCTCCCGGCGTACACTCACAGGCGGCGGTGGCGCGCGCACCCACTGCATGCTGCGTGGGCGTGCCCGCGGATCGGGCGGACTCGATGTCCGCTCGTGACCCGTGATCGCCTGTCAGAGCGACAAAGTGGGGAACTGCCGATGTAAACACGACAGTTCTCCATTCTGTGAAGGGGGACATGACAGATCTACTGATCCCTGTCACTGGGATCAGTTAGATCTGTTATGTTCCTGCCAGCCCAGCCCCCACACAGTTAGAACACATACAGGGAACACAGTTAACCCCTTCACTGCCCCCTTAGTGTTAACCCCTTCTCTGCCAATGACATTTATACAGTAATCAGTGGACATTTAAATTTCTAACCGCTGTATAAATGTCATTGGTCCCAAAAAAGTGTCAAAAATGTCCGACTTGTCTGCCCCAATATCAAAGTCCCGATAAAAATCGCAGATCGCCACCATTACTAGTAAAAAAATAATAAAAACGGCATAAATCAATTCCCATAGTTTGTAGACGTGATAACTTTTGCACAAACCAATCAATATACGCCGATTGCAATTTTTTTTTACCAAAAATATGTAGAAGAATATATATCGGCAAAACTCAATGAATATTTTTTTTTTTTTTTTTTTTTTTTTTTTTTGGATTTGTATTATAGCAAAAAGTAAAAATTATTGTTCTTTTTTCAAAATTGTCGCCTTTTGTTAGTTTATAGCACAAAAAATAAAAACCACAGAGGTGATCAAATACCACCAAAAGAAAGCTCTATTTGTGGGAAAAAAATTATAAAAATTTTGTTTGGGTACAGCGTCGCACGCAATTGTCATACAAAATGTGTCAGTGCTGAAAGCCTAAAATTGGTCTGGGCAGGAGGGGGGTTTAAGTGCCTAGTAAGCAAGTGGTTAAAAAAAAAGCTTAGAAAGATGGGCAGTTCCATGGGGGGACCTTTTTTAAAAATGTGTTTTTTTTTATAACATACAGCAGAGAGTCCTTATAACATGAATTTGAGTGTCACAGGGGAACAACACCAGTCCTTTAAAGTGGAACTAAACCCATTCATTTACCAGTTTCAAAAATCATCCATGGCATGCCGGGAATGCTTGTAGGGGCAGGTGGGTGACACACTCTGCGTGTTTCCCTCCTGGTTGGGCTCCAAGCAAGAATCACATAAGAGGCCTAATCCAGAGTGGGTTGTTCTGGGCTATGCTAGGCACTATATACGGGGTTACTGCACTGCACATGCGGTACCTTTACTGGAAAAACCGACTGGACACTAATAAACCTTCCAGATGTAATAAAATCACTATGGTTACTTGTGCATTTAGGAGGCACGCGCAGAACCCTTGCCCTCTCCACCCGCCCATCCTATTACTGCTACCTCAATCCTCAATCCCAGTAACGGTATGGAGCCCCACCAAGCAACTAGTGCAGACTCCGTGCTTGCACTTCACTTAACTCTTTCTGTAGTGCAGATCTGCTCCCGTTACTATGAGAGACAGATTGCGGCCGAAGGAGTGCTGAAAACAACTCCCTGGCTGCAAAAGGCTATCTCATCTGCCATGTACTCGCTTAACAACAGGCTGCTAGAGAAACATTGTTAACCTTGGTAACCACTTGTGTTTTCACACTGTATGAAATCTTGTACCATTATCTTCATATCTCAATGTGTGTGGTGACCCAAGCTGTAGACTATGTGTGCTGGTTACTTGCATTACACCCCTTTAGTACCTTCAGACCAGGCAAAGGCAAAGTTTCAAAAGCTTTACTTGAATAAATTGACATGATGATATATACAGATAACAGTCCTAAAGAAAGTGCAGTCATTTTTCTAACATCCCTAGTCCACAACTCAGGCTCGAGGGTGCCACAGTGTACCGGTAGAGACAAGAGTCCATCTCTGGCAAAGTCCATAATTGGCATGTTCAAAAGGGACTACAAGCCCCAGCGATCCTCCTGGGCAGTGGGAACTCTGATTTTGGCACATTACTGGCTTTCCAGTCTCCAGCAGAGCAGCAGCATGAAAACCACCAGGTATTTCCTAGGTTCTCCCCCTTTTGCTTGAAATTGGGAACAGAAACACTCTCCTACATGTTGCTGGCTGTCTTTGTCTTCCCTTCGCATACAGACTGTGAGTCTGGGAAGAGCCCGCCCCCTTTTATTTACAGCACAGCGAGAGAAATGCAGAGCTTAGCAAAAATATGGAAAACATGTTAACTGTTTACCATGTGCTGGGGTAGCATTAACCACTACCTGCCTACATGCTAATTGTCACATTTGCTTATGTTCTCAACCAAACTGTCAAGCCATCAAATGGCTGGTGTCATAACTGATCACATGTGCTGCACTATGTTGCAGATCAAATAGAAATTAAAGCGGAACCCATAACAACTTAATAAAAAATAATGTTCTTTAGCAAGGAACATACATTCCACAATAATAATTATGCTACCAAAATTAGTGTGACCTGTAAATTTCCTCCACCATTGCTCCTGTTTATTTTTTGCTGGAGGCTGCCATTTTGTTGAAGTCCAGAGCCCCTGAACAGCAGTAAATCATAAAGTGGAACTAAAGCCATCGATTTAGGCCTCGTTCACACCATGGTGCAGAGAGGTCAGTTTTTCTGCACGCATTCTGCAAGGGCACAGAAAAAAACAATTGTGCTCTATGTGCATTGTTCACACCACAACACTGGTATCACGTGCAGATTTTTCCTGTGCAGGAATCTGCAATGTGTATGCAGTGTTCTGCAAGGGAAAAAGCTGACATGACCTCAACATTGGTGTGAATAGGGCACATAACTGACACGCATAAAAACTGAGGTCAATGTATATAAAAACTCACTGAAACGCGCATGAAAACTGATGTAAACTCATGTCTTTAGAAGTGAAATCTGTGCAGTTTCCCCATCAGTTTTCATGGATATATGGTGTGAACGAGCCCTAAACGGGTTCAAAAAACAGTTACATTCCTGGGATGCCGGGATTGATAACTGTCACATTTGCTTGTGTCCTTAACCAAACTGTCAAACCATCAAATGTCTGGTGTCATAACTGATCACATGTGCAGCGCCATGGCAGTTGCAGATCAAACAGAAGAAGCTTCCTTGGCAGTAAAGGATAGGAGGGTTTAATTCCACTTTAAGACTGTCAGCAGATCAGCCTCTACAAATTTGTCAGTGCCTAAAATTGCCTAAACATAGAGAGCAAATGAGCATGCACAGAGCAGGATCAGTGTACAGTATTGTTGGATTCTAAACAGTATAGACACCTTTTTTATATTTTACATATCTATACCTGCAAAAGGGACCAGCCGGAAATGATCTAGCAGGACCTAATTTTCTCACTAAAGTTCCACTTGAAGATGGCAGCTTCCTTTTCTGAAAAGGATAGGAGGGGGAAAGAAGAATGCCCAAATCATATGCAAGGAAAATATAAAAGTAGCATTCTTGCTTGCACATGATTGGATAATAGACGTCAGCAGAGCTTCCCCTCATTTACTAAGCTCTGGAGCACATGCACTTGCAGAAGGCAACTGCACTTGCAAAGTGCACAATCTATTTGCCTTTAATAAATCAACCCGTAAAAACATCCCAGTAATGTAAGGGGGCACTAAGAACTGACTACCAATGTAAAGGGGGCACTTACAAATTACCACCAATGTAGGGAGGGGAAGGGAGAATGTAATAGCAAAGTAAAGGGGGGCACTAACCACTGATCACCAATGTAAGGGAGGCACTGGGAATTGACTATGAATGTAAGGGTGGCACGGAGAATTGTCCAACAATATAAGGAGGGCACTGAACACTGACCATCAGAGTAAGGAGGGCATTGAGCACCAGTGTAAGGAGGCACACTGATCACCAACATAAGAGGTTCTTCTCACTCTTAAATGCTCCACCGCAGGGTGTGCTGTGTGATTATATAGCCAGACCTCTGCACCCTGACTGCTTTCTGTACGTTTAATAGTTCTGACTGCTGCGCTATATGCTGTAGATTTTGGACATTACACAGTATATGCTTTGTTGTAGATAGCAGTCCTTATCACTCACTCAATATGAGTACATAACATAGTTCTGATTACTAACTCAATATGCAATGTTGTATGTTAGTATTGACTGCTAAACTCTATAGTCTACGCAGTGTTGGGCATCTTAGACCCCATAAACACTATTAGATTTTCTGCAGATTTTTGTCTTCAGATTTACCAAAACCTTATAGTATGAGGTCAAACCTTAAAGCGGTTGTATACCCATTTTGTTTACTTTTACCTACAGGTAAGCCTATAATAAGGCTTACCTGTAGGTGAAATTAATATCTTCTAAATCTGTACGGTTTAGAAGATATAACCTCTCTAATCCGCTGCGGTGTTACGGCGCATGCGGTGTTACGGCCCATGCGCCGTGTATGTCCCGCGCATGCGGCGTGTATGTCCCGGCGCATGCTCCGTGTATGTTCCGAAATAGTTCCGGACCTTGCCGGAAAGACGGGTCTCGCACGCATCCGTGGGAGTGACGTCTTCCAGCTCCGGCCAGTCACAGCGCCGCGTACCCGGAAGCAAGAGGGAAGATGTCCGCTCCCTCACAGGGGACCGAGCAGCCCGGTCGGATCTTCGTTTCAAGGTGAGTATTTCATAATGAGCTAGTATGCCATACTAGCTCATTATGCTGTTGTCTTGCAGGTTTTTATTTAATTTAATTTTTTTTTTCCGGGTAGACAACCGCTTTAAGAGTTTCAATTTGTATGCAATCAGGCAGGCCCTTGCACTACATGATTTTGGTAAATCTAAAGACAAAAATCTGCAGAAAATCGAATAGTGTGTATGTGGTCTTAGTCTATGCTCTGTGTGCAGAAAAGCATATGTAATGGAAGAGCTTATTTTTTTAAATCATCCTTTGTCCTGAGATTGATATGTGTCTGCCAGACTGTAACTTGTGGTCCAGTAAATTAGACATTGAATTTAGACATTGGGTTGAAATTTCAAGGCTGGGTCGGGGGTAAGAAGAGTAGCAGCAGCTTTATGGCATTATACTGTAGTTCTACATTTCATATTTAGGTAATTTTTCAATGATACAAAATTCAAGTCTAATATTCAATATTCAAAGCTGAACTAAAGGTACAAAAACTTTAATTGTAATATATTGCTCACTAGCCACAAATTAAATAAATCCACTTTGTGTGCACCGAATGCCTTTGCAAACCCAATTAATACCTTGTAATACACAAAGTATACTAAGATTAAAGTAAGAATACCCATGCCTCTTGTATTTACAAAATATGTGCTTATCCCAGATTTATTTCAGATTTACTATTATTAATTACATGGGCATTTTTCACAAGACATGAACCTGTCAGTAGGGCAGCATATTTTAACTGGCTTATGAATGTAAACTATTGAATTCAAACCTCAGATGTTCATGCCCTTTTGTACTAAGAGCTAAGAGTTTACTGACCAATATTTAAAAAGTTAGAAGCACTAACATGTTTTTTCTAGAAATGTAGCGCTACCCCCGTTGGAGCCACAGGATAGATGGGTCCTTCTGCCATTCCAAGTGATGAGCCAGCCTAACTGTACCCTAACTCACCAACACATCTACAAAAAAATGAAGTATGGGTTGAAAAG
The DNA here is from genome assembly GCA_018402905.1 of Glandirana rugosa. NCBI lineage: Eukaryota > Metazoa > Chordata > Amphibia > Anura > Ranidae > Glandirana > Glandirana rugosa. The sequence goes on along the minus strand of BLSH010449353.1, from coordinate 433,103 downwards.
TTTGGCAATAATAGCTATTGATCCCCAGCAAATTCTGGACCAAATATGAAAACAGCCAAACAAAAAGAATAACTAACTGGTCTGTATAGAATTCAGTGGGTCCAAACTACATCACTGGCCAGTGGTCTGTATATAGTTTGCTAAAGTCGAGGCTCTGGCTCTCCTGTAGGTGAGTTTCTTCTAGAATTCAGTAGGGATCACAATGTTATTAACAAAGCTGGTGATCAGGAGGTCTCTCTCCACAAGTGAAGATCCTGGTCTGTTTTCTGGAGGCCTGGTGAGGAAGTAAAGACACACACTGAGGGCTTTCTCCTTAAGCTAGAGTTAGATGGTACTGTGGCCTTCTTCTTCCTTGAGGTCCTCAGTCTGCCCTGCAGCCCTGGACACTGTTCTTTGTGGCTCTGCCTATATTGCTTTGCCACAATCTTGCCACTGTCTGCCTAGCACAAGTTCCCGGTACACCACACCAGCCCCTTTTTCTCCCTCTCTGCATGCACTGAAAAGCTCTTCTCTAAAGATATGGGTGCTCTAGGAGGTGTAGCCAACCACAGCCCAGGGCTGCACCTTCCAGGGAACTACGTTCCCCAGCAACCCCTTTGCCCACTCTGCTCCATGCTCCAGTGGGTGGGGCAAAGACTGTGGAGTCCTGGCTTCTTTTGGTTTTCATCAAGATGGCTACTGTACCTCCTATGCTGAGGACACTTTTCCAATCTTGAAGAAATTCATTCATTACGTCTACAATATGTACATAGTTGCATAGTTAGTCAAGTTAAAAAAGACATAAGCCTATTAAGTTCAAACAATAGAAAAAGATAAATATATGAATGGATAAATAAATAATACAAATAAATAAAGCCCCGCCATATTCTGAATCCATGCCTAGAAATAAAAAGGACATGTGCTCCATTACAGATAGACAACTGGGTTTACTGTATACAAGATCATGATAATGAATTCTGCTTTCAGCCACTTCTTATGTCTGATTGGTAGGTGTAGGTCAGTATGCACTTCTACTCCTTGCTACTCCTAAATAAGACCTAGTGAATGATCTGAGAAAAGCAACACATGACCATGAGACATATTTTAAAGCATGCAACAAAATCCTGACAAAAATCATGACAATATGATGCATCGAAAAGCTACTTGGTATGTTCATGTCTTTTTTGGTTAGTGATATTTCAAGGAGGTCTAACCACAGCTGACCTGTAGAAAAGGCTAGAAGAAATATTTTTCAGTTGTCTTAACATATAAAGTAAGCAGCAATCACAATATGGTTTAGTTTCCTGGGTGTGTGGCTTTATATAAATACTTACTGATAGAATGGGTACAAAGGCAAATATTCATGTCTCAGAATGTTATGGAGTGTGACCACATGTACTTAGAGGAAAGGGACTGAGGGATTTATAACAGCTGTTTTTGTGCTCTCCGGTGCTTGTAGTAAATAAAACATAACAATGTAAATTTGTAGAATGTACATATAATTACTTAGACAGACCCATACCAGGATATTGGTGTGCCCAGTGCAAAGACATCTTAGCTGACTCATGTTTTATTCTCTGGGGTCATTTGATGACCCCAGAAAAAAGTTTGGTCCCCAGGTGAATTGGGGAGATGGGTGTAATTGCACAAAGTGAACAATATAAAAATCTTCCAGCACACTTTCCAGCCACAAAAAGTCCCCTCAAACTGTTTAGCACTAACATGAAAAACAGAGGTTTTTGTTGCATACATTTGCAAATACATGCGAAGCCACATCGCTGCACTAACCACTTCAGCCTCGGAAGGATCTTCCATGTTAGGACCAGAGCACTTTTTTAAATTTGGCACTGCGATGCTTTAACTGGTAATTGCATGGTCATGCAATACTGTACCCAAACTAAATTTGCGTCCTTTTTTCCCACAAATAGAGCTTTCTTTTGTGGTATTTGTTCACCTCTGCACTTTTTATTTTTTGCGATATAAAAGAAAAAAGAACAAAAATTTTGAAAAAAAGGATGTTTTCTACTTTTTGTTATTAGAAAAATACAATAAACTAAATTTTAGTCGTACATTTTTGCCAAAATGTATTCAGCCACATGTCTCGGGTAAAGTAAAAAAAAGTAAATTAGCGTATATTTATTGGTTTGCACAAAAGTTATAGCATCTACAAACTAGGGTACATTTTCTGGAATTTACGCAGCTTTTATTTTATGACTGCCTATCTTATTTCCTGAGGGGCTATAATGGAAGGGCAGTACAACCCCCCCGAATGACCCAGTTGTGGAAAGTAGACACCCCAAGGAATTAGCTGAGAGGCATGTTGAGCCCATTAAATATTTCATTTTTTTGTCACAAGTGGTTGAAAAATTATTTAAAAAAATACACAATGTTGTCACTGACATGATATATTGCTCACACATGCCATGGATATATGTGTAATTATACCCCAAAATACATTCTGCTGCTTCTCCTGGGTATGGTGATACCACATGCATGAGACTTTTTGGGAGCCTAGCCGCGTACGGTACCCCAAAAAACAATCACCGCCGTCAGGATTTCTAAGGGCAAAAATGTATGCCTTCACCCCACACAACCTATCACAGTTGTGGAGGCCATGAAATGCCCAGAGAACAAACTCCCCCCAAATTACCCCATTTTAGAAAATAGACACCCCAAACTGTTTGCTGAGAGGCATGCTGAGTCCATAAAATATTTTATTTTTTTGTCGCAAGTGGTTGAAAAATGACACAAAAAATACACAAAGTTGCCCCTGAAATGATATATTGCTCACACATGCCATGTGTATATGTGGAATTACACCCCAAAATACATTCTGCTGCTTCTCCTGAGTACGGGGATACCACATGTGTGAGACTTTTTGGGAGCCTATCCGTGTAGTGGCCCCCCGAAAACCAATCACCTCCTTCAGGATTTCTAAGGGCGAAAACTTATGCCTTCACCCCACACTACCTATCTCAGTTGCGGAGGTCATGAAATGCCCAGATAGCAAAAAAAAACCCAAATGACCCCATTTTGGAAAGTAGACACCCCAAGCTATTTGCTGAGAGGCATGTTGGGTCCATGGAATATTTTATATTTTGCCACAAGTTTCGGAGAAATTACATTTTATTTTTCACAAAGTTCTCACTAAATGATAAGTTGCTTGAACATGCCATGGGTATATGTGAAATTACACCCCAAAATACATTCTGCTGCTTCTTCTGAATACGGGGATACCACATATGTGAGACTTTTTGGCTGTCTAGCTGCATACAGGACCCTGAAAACCAATCACTGCCTTCGTGCTTTCTGAGGGTATAAAATGATGATTTTACTCCTCACTCCCTATCACAGTTTCGGAGGCCATGGAATGCCCAGATAGTACAACCCCCCCCCCCCCCCCCATAAATGACCCCATTTTGGAAAGTAGACACTTCAAGCTATGTGCTGAGAGGCACATTGAATATTTTGCAGGTCTTGCTTTTTGTCACAAAGTTTTGAAATTTGAAAAAAGAAAAGAAAAATACAAGCATATAATAAAACTATTAAACACCATAGATCTGATCTTCTCTTTAAAGATAAACCTAAGAAACAGGAGAATTCCACTAGGATCATTACTCGTTACTCTAGTCAACACAAAAGGATTCAACAAATCTCAAAAACAAGCCCCTGACCCTGTTATCAAAAGTATGTCCCTCCCTTGGGAATATGCATCCACCTGTTGGCATTATCCTGTATGCTATTTTTGTGATTTACTTATCAGTCCTCTCCTTTTTCTGTTTCTTATTCTCTAGTTCTCTAGTTCTCGAGTGTTTGACAAATTTGGTTGGGCCTTCTGGCTCCTGGTCTGCGATATTGAAATTCCATAGATACAAGTCCTCTTTCTTTCTTTTTTCTTTTTTTGGAGCTTGTATTTAAGAGCCAGAAACAGTGGACCATTAATTCTAGATCCAAGGAATATTTGTTTTTGTAAACCATCAGGTTACTTCAATACATACTGCAGACAAACATATTTCTTTTCCATCCATCTTTCTTTAGCGTCTCCTGATCTCCCAAACGTGGCTTACTATTTTCTAGCCAATGCGTCTATCCACTCCTGGGACATTTTAGGGAATATGCACTCACTCAGAGGGTCTGGTCTGTCGTGGTTGGATTGTACTAAGCTGGTTTAGGGCAAAATTTTGACTATGTTCAAGCTTGCTTTTTTAATTTGTTTTGACTTTGAAGGTATTTGTCCTAAGTCTACTTATTCTATTATATTGATTTTGATTTTTGATTTTAGAGTTTATTACCATCAGTCCCCTGAAGAAGCCAGGTTCCGGCGAAACATGTTGGGACAGGGTCATAAACCACTACAATCATTGTAAACTCTCTATATCAGGATTCAATGTGTATAATATGTATCTAGTATGGATCTCTGTTTTAACCATTAGCATGTTACTTTACATGCTTTCTATTGTTCACCACTAATAAACTTTAACTTTTTAATCTGTTTGTCAATTGATAGCACCATGAAAATCCCCACTTCCAAATTAGACCCTTTGTGGTCTATCTTTTCCAATTATAAAAAAAAAAATACATTTTCCATTTATTTCTTCATTTTCCAAAACAAAGGAGAGCTGCAAAATACACACCATGCCTCTTAGCAAATACCTTGGAGTGTCTACTTTCCAAAATGGGGTCACTTTTGGGGGGCTTTTGTGCTACCTTGACATTTCAGGGCCTCCAAAATGTGATAGGTACCGAGGAGTAAAATCATAATTTTATGCCCTTACGCCCTGAAGACGGTGATTGATTTTTGCGGTTCTGTACACGGCTAGGCTCCCAAAAAGTCTCACACATGGGGTATCCTCGTACTCAGGAGAAGCAGAAAAATGTATTTTGGGGTGTAATTTCACATATACCCATGGCATGTTTGAGCAATATATGATTTAGTGACAACTTTGTGAAAAAAATGTAATTTCCCCCGAAACTTGTGGCAAAATATCAAATAATTCCATGAACTCAACATGCCTCTCAGCAAATAGCTTGGGGTGTCTACTTTCTAAAATGGCAACCACACATACAGGAACACTGCTATGTTCTGTGAAGCCAAAATTCAGGTGATTAGGTGTTGCCTCCTTCCCAGGTGCCCAGACTCTTAAATGTTCTCCTTCATTCAATCAATTATGGGAGGAAACAAATCAACTTTAGGGTCCTGGATAAATGTATTTATATGTCTATGGTTTCTTTGTGATGTATGCTGTGATCAAGGCGCAGTCTAGTCACCGAAATGCGTCAACTGTTGTTTGCCGCTGTATTGGCATGATGGAATAAATAGCTAAACATCTAATCTCAAGAGTTCTGGCTCATTTCTTACTTGTTTCTTACTTTCCAAAATGGGGTCATTTGGGGAAGGGGGGGTTGCTACCTGGGCATTTCATGGCCTCCGCAACTGTGATAGGTAGTGTGGGGGTGAAGGCATAAATTTTCGCCCTTAGAAATCCTGAAGGCGGTGATTTGGCGTCCCGTACGCAAATAGACTCACAATAAGTATCACACATGGGGTATCCCCGTACTCAGGAGAAGCAGCAGAATGTATTTTGGGGTGTAACTCTACATATGCCTATGACATGTGTAAGCAATATATAATTTCAGTGGCAACTTTGTGTAATTTTTTTTTTTGTCATTTTTCAATCACTTGCGACAAAAAATAAAATATTCCATGGACTCAACATGCCTCATAGCATTGGGGGGTTTACTTTCCAATATGGGGTCATTATATATGGGTCATTATATATGTTTTAAAGCAAAGGCCCTACAGATTAAAATGGTGGGTGCTGCAAAAAAATGTTTTCACAAAGTATTTGTGCAGCAGTTTTTCAAATGCAATTTTTGAGGAAAGAAAAAAAAAAATTTTGAATTCTAATGCTCAAAAGCACACTATATTGCCCAAATATTTAGTGAAATATAAAAGATGATCTCATGCCGAGTACATAGACACCAAATATGACATGCTTTAGAAATAACGCATACCCGCGCAGCGGCGACAAACTATATACATCTTTAAAACCCATTAAAAGCCTACAGCTTACCACTTTAATTCTGCAGAGGAGGTCTACTGCTAGAATTACTGCCCTCGATCTGATGTTCGTGGTGATACCTCGCATGCATGGTGCAATTGCTGTTTACATACGTCACGAGACCGACGCTTGCGTTCACCTTTGCGCATGGGGGACAGGGGTGCATTTTTTTTTTAATTATTCATTTTGCTTTTTATTTTATTTTTACACTGTCCCTTTCATCTTTTTTTTCTATCATTTGTATTGTTATCATGGGAAATTGAAATATCCTCTATGATAAAAATAGGTAGTGTTGCATATTTTTTTTTTTTGGGGGGGTCTATTAGACTCTAGATCTCTCCTCAGCCCTTAAAGAATCTGAACACACCAAATTCGGTGTGATAAGATGCTTCCCCAATTTCCCAATGGTGATGTTTATATCCGGCGAAGCCAAAGTCATGAAATGCTCATAGCCTCCGGTATCTTAGGCCATAGAGATGATTGGAGCCATTCTAGTCTTTGATCAGCTCTATGGTCAGCTATCGGAACCACCGGCTGCATTCTCGGGTTCCCCGGTGGCACAGGAGAGCCAGAGAAAACCATGGAAGATGGCGTGAGGGGGGGGCATTCCCTCCCACTGCTTGTAAAAGCAGTCTAGCAGCTAATCAGCTGCTAGGATTGCTTTTACATGGAAGCTGACCGCCGGCTGAAAAGAACAATACCTAGATGATACCTATACCTGCAGGCATCATTCCAGTATAACCACTCTGACCAGCAACATACTAATGTGTCGCTGGTCCTTGTTGGGCATATGTTGTAATGTTATTTTTTTTCATGCAGCCTGTGGGTTAAATGAAAATAAAAGAATCAATCAGTGGGTATGCCCACCATTAGGAAACCTTCATCCACCCGCTTCTAATGGTGGGCAGAGCCCATTTTTAAAAATATATACTGGAGCATAGGGGCAATCCACCCCAATTTCCACCCCTGCCCCTATGCTCCAGTATATATGCTCTTTTTTTAACTGTGGTGGTGAAATCACCTCCAACAGCGCTGGAGTTGCTGCTTTATGTATGGTGGGAGCAAGCGCTGTTGCTGTCACCCTAATAAAATCAGTGCTGCAGCTGGCGTACCTGAAAACCAAATACAGATTAATAAAACACAGTAATGTAAAAAATAACATTCCTGCTAAGAAGAAAAAAAAATAAAACATTACAGGAAAACATTATATAAAAAAATTACATACCTGCAAAAAAAAAAATGATAAAAAACAGTAACAAAACATTACAGGTATGCATAAAAAACAATACAGAGAGCAAAATAGAGAGAAAATAGAGATAGAAAAACAAGAAACGTACAACTGTTTTTGGCTTTTATTATTTTATATATTTTTTTGGTTTTTACTATAACTTTTTTATTTTTTATTGTTTTTTTGGTACGCTATTTTTTTAACAGTAGTTCCAGGTTGGGGTCTCTCAAAATGCGGTCACAACTTGGAGACCCTGTGATAGTGTGCCCTATTCCTGTGTAGTGCTGTTCCCTACGCTAATACTCAACTAGTGTATGGTAGCGCTCGAAACAGTCACCGATGCAGAGACCAGGCTGGTCAAAATAGTAGTGGCAATAAAAACAGGTGTCATGTCTGTATCCATGTCATCGGCAGAAACAACATCTTTTTTGGGGGGCTCGGTTGGTAGAGGTACCAGGTATGGCATGTGGAAAATGCCATCCATGCAGCCGGCTCACTGCATTTGGATTGGGAACATGGTGTGCAGAGCCAACTGGATACAGAAGGACTCTGATGATCTCTTCCTGGAATTGAAGGAGAGGTCCAGTCCATCCTGACGCTTTGTATAGCACATAAGGGTTCAGCATAGCCAATTGGAATAAGTAAACAGACACTTTTTTGTACCAGCGTCTGGTCTTACGAGCAATTAAGTAGGCCGCCAATAACTGGTCGTTGAGGTTCACCCCTCCCATATTTTGGTTATATTGGTGGACACAGAGGGGTTTCTCCACAACACCAGTCGCCGTTGTAATTTGGACAGCCGTGTCTGCATGAAGGGAGGAAAGAATGAAAACATTCTTTGTATCCGTCCACTTCACCGCAAGCAAATTACTACTTCTCAAGCAGGCTCTCTCCCCCCAACTAAATCAGTATTCTACCAGCCGTTGGGGGAAGCCCCGGTGATTAGGTCGCACGGTGCCACATGCGCCAATTTGGTGATCAAACAAGTGACTAAAAAGTGGCACGCTTGTGTAATAATTGTCCACGTACAAATGGTACCCCTTTCCGACACCAAGCTCCACACAATTTTGCTAGCGCTCTCTATGTTGTTTGAGCATCCTTCCAGCTCCACGTGACTATCTTTGCCCTCATAAACCATAAACCATAAAACTACATGTATAGCCTTTGGCCCTGTCACAGAGCTTATACAACTTGACCCCATATCTGGCACGATTGCTGGGGAGAAACTGTTTGAAAGCAAGACGGTCAGAAAATTTAATCAGGGACTAGTCCACACACACAACTTGGTTGGGAATAAAAAGTGCTGTGAACTGCTGGTTGAAGTGGTTTATGAGGGGCCGAATTTTGTGGAGTCGATCATATCCAGGGTCACCCCATGGACAACAGAGTTCATTATCGCTGAAGTGCATAAACCGCATGATCTGATTGTATCGTGACCTGGCCATGCAAGCAGAGAACATATGGTGAATTGGGTCAGTGGGCCAATATAACCGCAATTCAGGTTCTTTATGTATGCCCATGAGGAGGGTAAGACCCAAAAAGGTCTTAAATTCTAGAACCGTAATTGGCTTCCAGTCTCTGGCAAGTGACAAATGGGGATTAGTGGCAATGTATTGACCAGCATATAAATTGCTTTTCCACAATAGATCTATAGAGATTTTCGGTGAGAAAAAGCAAATAAAAATCAATGGCCCTAAAGTCAAATGTATTCACCTGAATTCCGGGTTGGTCAGTGAATAGGGGAAGTATGGGCGCTGCATCAGTGGTGGGTTGCCAATGGGGGTTTGCAAACATGGCAGGAAGGGCACTTTGGGCTCTGTGGCCTTCGTTTTTGTGGCTGCAGGACACTACTTGTGTTAGCCACACCAGCTTGAACTACACTTATGGGACTTGCCTCGTCACCAAGTGTTACTGCAGTGCTGGTTTGTCTATGACCAGGATGTACTAGGCTGCTGGTGCTTGCCAAGTCACCAGAAGGGGTAGCAGCACTAGTACTGGCTCTCTGCTCCATACGAGAGCCCTGCGGTTTTTGCACCTCAGCGACAGCAGAATGGGATCTGGTACACCTGACCTTAGCAGGGACCACAACTCCGTCGTCAGAGCTATCTGACAGGATGCCGCTGCTGTCTACTGGCTTGTAAACTGAGCCTGATTCTGACAGTGAAGTTTCCCCATCGCTCTCGTCTGTCATTCTCAGAAACGGGTAAGTCTCTTCACTAGTGTACCTCAGATTGGACATGTTGGGCTCTAAATTTATAGGTACACTAGTGTGACTCACAGACAAAAAAGTGCACCTGGTTGTCAGAGCCTGTTTCAAGTCCCTACCAAAATCAGATTTCGCAGGGATCGGACGTGATCTCTGTGAATGCTGCAGATATGTGTGATGTGTTTTGTAAGTGTCAGCGATCTATTGATCCTGCACTTGGATGGGCTGGGCTGGGCGGAGGGGCTAAACACAGGTGCTAGCAGGTATCTGGGCTGATCCCGCTAATGCCGTGTTCTTTAGAACACTAATCTAGTGGGGATGCTAGTATAGATCTGATCAGATCAGAGATATTGATCTGATCAGATACTGCAATAGTATCTAACACCTATCTAATGTGTGTGTGTGTGTGTGTGTCAGAGTACCTAACTAACTGGCCCAGCCTGATGTTTACGCTGACCCTAACGCACGCTAAAACATAACTTAGGCCACCGCCGGGCAATCAGGGGTTGAAGCCTATAAAAGGTACTATATATATATATATATATATATATATATATATATATATATATATCGGGTAACCTGATGAGTAAAAAAACTATCTAGCAAGCATCACCCGTGACACTTATACAGTGATCACAGGTGACAGGGGGTACCCTAACACTGATTAGTGTCACAAGTGACACAAGTACAGCGATCAATGAACGATCTGATCTCTGCACTCAGTGACACAGTGATAGGGGGTGACAGGAATGAAGGGGTTAACTGGAGAGGAGATCAGGGGGCAATCAGGGGGTGGAAAGTGTGCCTATGTGTATTGGTGTTAGTGTGGTGTTGTGCAACTCACTTTTCTGATGTCCTCTCTCCTCTCTCTATGCGAAAAGGAAGGAGAGAGGGAGAGTGACATCACTTCCCCTGTCTGTGTTTACATTCCACAGACAGGGAGGCATTGCATTCAACAGGACTCAGGATGAGCTTGGGCATGTTTGCAAGTGCCAGAAAGTGAACCCGGCACTGCGCTAATCACAGGCAGGGAGACATTTCCCCAATCACTGCAGCCACACATTGGGGAAATGTCTCCCTGCCTGTGATTAGTGCAGCACCGGGTTCACTTCCTGGTGGGCTTGGGCACGTGCACTTGCGAAAACACCCGAGCCCATCCTTAGCCAGGACTGATCAGCAGGTATAGATCAAAAATCATTGATCTATTTATGCAAATTGAACGGTCCTCTAGCGAATCGGACCTCCGTGCCCGCGCGCCCCCTGGCCTTGGCCACGAGCGCCATTTATAAATGGCGATTCGCGGGACACTGCCACATTGCAGCAATAAATGTACGCGAGGCGGTCGGGAACCGGTTAATGCACCTCTGCAAAGCGCTTTCCCTAAGGGCTTGTTTACACTTGTTTCAAAATGGCATGGGACTAGCTTTTTTTGCTTTATGTCAATCAAAGTACATGTCATTAAATACACTGAGAAAAATTATAAACGCAACACTTTTGTGTTTGTCCCTATTTATTTATCATGAGCTGAACTCATAGATCTACAAATTTTTCTATGTACACAAAAAGCCTATTTCCCTCAAATATTGTTTACAAATCTTTCTAAATCTGTGTTAGTAAGGCACACCTGTGCAATAATCATGCTGTTTGATCAGCATCTTGATATGCCACACCTGTGAGATGGATGGATTATCTCGGCAAAGGAGAAGTGCTCACCAACACAGATTCAGGGTCAGTTCACACCACAGTGTGTGGTGTCCAGTGCCTTTTTTATGCATCAAAAATGCATGGAAAGTAGGTTATATGGTTTTCAATGGCATAGTTCACACCAGTGCAGTCAGTTTCAGTGTGTTCCAGTTACAGAAAAAAAAAGTAGAACATGCTGCATCTTTTCTGCACTGAACTGTACTGGAACGTCGGTAAAACACATAAAAAATGCACTGGAATACACATTATTTAAGGTGAATATAAAATGAGGGATAAAAAATGCACGCATCAAATGCGCACTGGAAAACATCAAAAACGCATTGAAAAGCATCAAAAACGCGCATGTAAAAAAGCATCTGGAACGCATTTTGGACTGTGTTTCTATGGTGTGAACTGGCCCTTAGGCAGACCACACATGGTTGAATTCCGAAAGCATTTTCTTTAGAAAATTTTTTCTAAGAATTTTTGTTCAAATTTCGCACCATTAGTGGACTGTAGCAACAACCAATTTTCATGTGGCAATTTAATTTGAGTAATTGGGCATGTTGGAAATTTTTAGAAAAACAAACGATTTCCAAATAAATGATGGGAGAATCGTGCGTGAAATGTAATAGAAAAAGAGTGCAAGAAAAGAAAATTCCCGGAAAGAGTTTTGAAAAGAAAATTTGTTGGGAATGCGACCGTGTATGGCCTGCTAATTTAGATAGATTTGTGAACAATATTTGAGAGAAATAGGCCTTTTTTTTTTTCAAAAAAAGTTTTTATTGTGAAAAAAGGGAACAAAGATACAGCATACAGAGGTATACTTAAAAAGTAGTGTACATAAGGAGAAACGTCAATGCAGTTTGAATGAGAACAGTAGTTTGCATAGTGACATGCATTTTTTCATAGCAAAATGACCGTGAATAAACACAAATTTGTTATAACATTATAAGCTAAAAGGCGGAGGACCAATTGTACGGTGTACCTTTGTAAGAGTTAGAGGTATAAAGCTTGAAGGGCTAGAGAGCGTGTGACCAGCACGCTCTTTCGAGTAGTATATAGGGAGTGATGGTAGTGGGAAAGGCTGGGTGGGGAGGAGGGGAAAAAGGAGAAAGAGAGAAAAAAAAAGGGGGATCCTTAACGTCTTTGCTGATTGACTCGGTCTTGCGAAAGCAGGGGGGGATCAGTTGTAGAGCCAAATAATTAATTAATGGGGGGTTAATTAATAAACCGAGATGTTGACTAGGGGGGGACGAAAGCGTT
>BLSH010449353.1:376891-387857 GCA_018402905.1 Glandirana rugosa | reverse complement strand
TATCTGCCACATTTGCTCTGATCCAGGAGTTTGGGGACTATTCTGGGTTCTGTATCAATTTGTCCAATTCACCCTGTTTCCTATTGATGTCCTTTCACCCTGCTGAGGAAAATCTTGCATTCTTCACTTAATGATCCGGGCCAGTTATGTTATTTGGGCCTACTATCCAGGAATTTAAGTGCACCAACGAGAGTGGCTAGCTGAAGATGCCAAAACGCACTTAACTTCAAAGAGACTGAAATTACTATTACCATACAGCCTCACACTCATATATATATATTCAGGGCTCTGTATATGCAGTGGGCGTGTGGTGCAGCTGATTTAGAAGGTTAAGATATTGACTGTTGATTTGAATACAGTATTTGTTATTGGGCCTGTGGTGCCAGGAGACAGAAGAGAGGGATCTGACATAGAGAAGGTCAGTCTTCTACTCTCCTCCTGCCTGGACTAATAGAGTCATAGAGCCAAACTTGAGTAAAGGTAACCAGTCTGGTACAGATTGCCATTTTTGTGACTTTATTGTTATGAAAGGGTTTGCTCTGCTCTTGGGGTTATTCTAAGGCTCTGAATCCCCTGAAAGCAGCCTAAATGTACTATTGAGATATATTGCTCATAACTTTAGTTATATTCTTATATTCTTCCGTTTTATTCCTTGAACATATTGCCAATGGTTATTCCACAGAAATACCACAGTAAAGACAATTTCTGTGTTTTATAAAAATGTGTGTGTTTCTCATTGTTCCTCGCACTCACACTATTGCCAGGTGTGACAGAGGGGACTGAGGCTGTTTTTGGGGTTGAGAGGCAAAATAACGGAGTGAACATACTTAAGCGGCTACTGCGGCGGGTTTGGGTTTTATTGCCTTGGTGTACTTTTGTCCAAGAGCGTGTTTGGTTTTCTTTTACATGCAGAGGATGAGGCCTGTTACCGTACCAGTATTTCATGGGGTTGAGTTTAACAAAACAAAAAAAAGAGGGGGGTGTATAAATCAGACCTTGAGAGTTAACATGCCCTGTGCAGTGCTGTTGATGGAGAGATACATGCAAGGTTGATCTCCTGTATATAAAACATTGGTCTTCCTGACAGTCTTCTGTATATTTACTGCCGTTGTGCCTTATGTGAAATGCTCTCTGACAATGTTTATCATTTTTATAGTCTAATAATAAAATAAAAAAACTTAAAAAAATAAAATAAAATAGACATCCTTTATGTCCACTGATTCTAGAAAATCCCATGATACCAGGAAAGAAATTACTGCTTGATTGGTGTCTATGTGAAACTTCAGCACCTCAAGGTACGGATTGAGACCCTTTAGGTCCAAAATAAGACATACCTTGTTATCTGGCTTTGGACCATGGATAGGTTAGAATAAATAATGACACAGAGATAATTTCCCCCTGGGAACTGAGCTGTGCAAGGCAGACTGAAATTCCTTCCTCTTTCAGGGCCAGTTCCCACCATAGAAACGCAGTCGGGATACGCTCTGGATGATTTTCTGCATGCACGTTTTTGATGGGTTTTTGGTGCGTTTTTGATGCAGTCCAGTGTGTTTCTTCCCCTTTTTTTCTTAACCTAAAATAAGGACATATGCGTTCCAGTGTGTTTTTGGTGCATTTAGGTGCGTTCTGGTGCATTTTTGGTGCGTTCCAGTATGTTTTTGATGCATTCTACCACGTTCCAGTACAGTTCAGTGCAGAAAAAATGCAGCATGTTCTACTTTTTTTTCTGGAACTGGAACACACTGGAACTGACTGCACTGGTGTGAACTATGAAACTGAAAACCATATAACCTACTTTCCATGCGTTTTTGATGCAGAAAAAAATGCACTGGACTGCATGTGGTGTGAACTGGCCCTCAAGGAGACAAAGACACATTTGAAGTCAATGCTTTTGTATGCTGCAAATCTTGTGAAGGAAAGTCTCTAAGGCAGTGCCACACAACCTACCTCCCTCAAAAGGCATCTTTTTCAAGTGTCTTTATTTTCAGGGAAGCTCTGCTGGCCAGCACTTTAACCACAACATAAGCTTCATATGACCAGACAAAGCAATGCGTGGTGTCTGGCAATAGGAATGCCCCAAAGCATCTACATGATAATGCAGAGCTTGTGGGAAGAACTCAATTTGTTGACTCGCAGAAGGGGGAGAACCAATCGAGCCTGGGTTTTGCTCATATCTGAAGTGCTTGACATACAATGTATCTCCATTGCCACAAATGGCAGGCTATAAAGCCAATTTAACTAAGGAAAAAGAAGCCAATGCTTCAAATCTTTTATCTGTGGGGTCTTTAAATACTGGTACCTCATCTACTGAAACTGTCAATGTCATAATCAGGTAAAAAAAATTGCTAGTTCAAAAGCTGGTAAGGCCCATTTTTTGAGAAATTTCTCCTTCATGGGATATAGCTGCAGAAACCACTTAAGAGGAATAAGTATTTTCCAGGAGCAACACATCTTCAAAGAAAATACCCTGATAATGCACAGGAAAAAACATAAAAAGTAAACAATAATAATAAAGTAATGCAGGGGACAGATTGCTCACATTGCTAGTAATTTGAATTAATGCACAGTTTCCTAAGTAATCTCTCCTGTGCAGTTTGTCAGCTTTCCCTGCTACAGCTTCTATTTCACTTACATTATTGCTACTCTGTGACCTCCCTTCCCCCTCTCTTTTATCCTAAAGCTCCAGAATTGTCTCTTGTATGCCTGATGGCCATAGCACATAGGCCATACAGTGCATTATGGTTTAAAAAAAAATCCCCCAAGCAGATCTGCACTAAAATTTGCTAAGACAATAAATCTCAACCCTCTAGGATTTGTCTCAAACCCCTGTAAGCAGCACACCAGAGCCTCTTTCCTACGAGTAGTACACAACTGTGGGAGAGTCATTGCCTAGTTACCAGCAACACAGAAAACAGTCTGCATTGTCTACTGCCCAGGGTGGTGTTTTTATAATGACAGGTATGACAGATTTGGGACAGATGCTTTTGGAGGGGACAGCAGGCTAGCCTCTTGCCTACTGACTATGGGCCCTGGCTTTTAAGGTAAAACTACTCGTTGGGAGGTGTGTGTCTGGGGGAACCTTGGAGTAATGTTACTTTGGGTTCAAGTCCATGTCTTCCCAAAACACACAGACTCTGGGAACCTAGGCCTGGGATTCATATTTAGGGCCTAGCTGCCTCATTACCAATAGTGATTGCTTCACACTGCAAGGCTCAAAGCAGATGTTGATGTAATCAGCTCAGGCCACCTGTCTGGGGTCGCCTGCTATAATGTGTTTATTGTAAGTAGGTCTCGTGTGCCTTCTAAGGGTTTTTCACCCATTGTTATGTGTTTATTGTGCTAATTAACTCACCTATTGTTTCTGTCTGTTAGCAAACTATTGCGGGATGTGATGTGTAATGTACTTTGTTGTGACCTTGGGGCTGGGACGTCTGACCTGGAATGAGATCTCTGATTAATTACAACATTATGCAGGTGGCTAGTTGTTTAATCAACTTCATGTTCCTAGTATATTTTGGCTAATTTGTCTAACTCTTGGAGGATCCTCTATGATGGGATTAGCCACGAGTCAGCTCTAAACATTATGTGATGTTTTGGGCAAATATTTGGGTTATTGTTCATGTGGTGACTGACCTACTTTTCAAGTGTATAAAAAGCCTGCATTTTTGTTCAATAAACAGTCATTCCTTTGGATTTTACCTCACATCTTGTCTGTGTACGATGTTTGGAGTAAAAAGGACTGGTATTAGCTCTCAGTCTGCTCAGAAAGGTTTGGAGAGCAGGAAGCACTGGTTGGCGTAAGGAAGCACCTAGTTGGGGTGCCCAATCGGTTCCGTCACAACAAGCATTGGACATTATTAGCTAACAGTCATGAGCTGTTCTTTGTTGTACCTTTTGTCTGTTGACATACCATGATGTGCCACGTGTTTCCCTACTAGTGGTCACAACCCATTGGTTGTGCACCCCAAGTTCACAACAATTTTACAATGCAAACTGGCCACATTTCTATCCTGTTCCATTGAAAGCTGCCTCGCTTTAGGCTTTGTTTTACCTTACTTGTGGATTGACAGTTTTAGAGTTTTGGAAGTATGTGATGGATAACCATTTTTTTACTTACAGGTTATAACAATTATGGATACTTATTCTGAGAAACATTTTGAGTAGTAATGAAACCATAGGTCAAGTATATGATAGTTAAAGATCCACTGTAAGGTCCTCTTATACCCTGTGTGTGAGCAGATATTAATCAGAATTTATCTATAGAGCCCTGAACCTACAAATGCCTTTCTAGAAATCTTAATTTATTAAAAAGGACCATTCAAAGTGAAAAGGTTTCACTGTCAAGAAGAGAGAGTTAAATGAACACCTGTTGAAGAAATAACCCCTTACGCAGAAAGCAGTTTTTAGAACAGTGAAAGGTAAATGACAATGAGAAATTGGTCTATTAAAAGAATAACATTTTCGCGCATCAAAACAAAAGAGTGATAATAGTGTAAGAGGCTAATTTTCGAAATAATTTCCCTGTCAAGAGGGAAACTAGAATAAAAAGCTCCTTCTGTGATTTAGAAAAAGAGATGGCAGGATTGCCAGCTGAAACAATACATGCAAAGTTACAGAAATCTTACAGCTAAGGAGAGGAAATCTGCTGGCAGATAAAGAGCATTAGTACAATCAAGCCAGAAGAGGAAATGTTATTAATGTTTTTTTTTCTGTATCTTTATTTCTTTATTCAATAACTGCTGTCTAAACTGTTTTGGCTTTTCTTAAAGACACACCAACACCATGATTCTAAAACTACTGCACAATTTTTATTTAAAGTAGATGTAAACCTTAACTTTATAACATTTGATAAAAAATGCTCTTTTCCATTTTTTAAATCCTTTTTTGCACCACAGTACTGTTGATCTCCAGCAGCCTCTTTGTAACTACCTGCTGAGTATATGCATGTGCTCCATGACATTGACATGATATAACAGCTGCATAACATTGCATATGGCAGGTTTCCAGAGTGTCAGTGTGGGCGCATATAGTCCCCACAGAAAGAGAAAGGTAACAACTCAGGAGACCAACTGGGAGACGAGGACAGAGCATTGTCACCATGAACAAGGACCATTATAATGGGATTACCAGATATTATGTTGAAAAAAACTTAAGATTTAAAACATTTAAAATTACTTTTAAAACATGCAAAAATTGGATGAGATTTTAGTAATTTAGTTTACAATTACTTTAAAGATTTAAAGAAGCAAAGAGAGGCTAAGCCAGCCGCTGGTCAGGCATCTGGGTGTATCCCAACATTATTTTCAGGGGACATCCAGAGACTGGAGCACCTCTGTGACATCAGCCGACACCGGCACTCCTGTGACCCACGGGAGAAGTATAACTAAGCAAGCTTTGTTCATACTTCTCTTTAAAAGAATATATAAAGCAAAAGCTTTCTGTCAGATTTTTAGTGTTGTCTGTGTACACACTCAGTAGATTCACCTCTTTTATTTTGTCCCGGTAATCATTGTACCTGGAATTTGAAATGAGGAAAAGTACAACATTTTGAATTGTCACTAGAAGAGGAACAGCGTATAAATCTTCCTAAAGGCGCACTTGTGATAACAACTGTATAGGAGAGAATTTCCCTTTCTTTGGAGAAATCTCCTCTCACTTCCTGCAGTGTCTCATGTCACAAAGTGAAGAAGAATCTCTCAAATGGGTCACAAATGGAAATAAAAACCTAAAAAAAAATTGTAACTATTACCTAATCAATCCAAAATTTAAAAAGAAGTGTTGGTTTTACATACACTATAATATCCGTTTTCCATTATCCAGCAATTATCCACATTCTTCAATTAATGTCATGAATTTGTAGTCCTTCAAAAAATGTAGATCAAAAGTTTGAGGGTAGAAGCCCTTAATCTCCCTTTGCCCTTAACACTATATATACACATAGCAGCAAATAACCTATATGGATGATAGGGCGATCCCAATGATACCATCAAATGGCATATGACCGGGCTTATGGTGTGAAGACTTGTTACATGTCGCACAATAAGTCTTTTTGTTATTTCTTTAATATATTGATAAGGAGGCCGTAGTTCCCCTTCAAATTTGTCAAGTTTAATTTGTCATTCTTGTTTCATTTAGAGTTTTCTGTTAAACTGCAATGCCTGATGAGCTGTTGACTATTAAGCAAATGCAGCAGATGATATGAAGATCTACCAACACACCATAACATTTTGTTTCTATATGTGTTTTCTGGTCAGTTTCTTCTACTGGTTCTCGTCTACCTACTCAAAAAAAACCTCAAAAATGTATGTTTACAGACAAAGGCCCGGTTCACACAGGGGCGACTTGCGATCCGACTTGAGTCGCCTCAAGTCGCCCCAGGTCGCTTGACACAAGAAATCTCATTGAAGTGAATGGGAGCTGTCTTTATGTACACTACTGAAGTCGCTCTGACTTCATGGCGACACCAGAAGAGATTCCTGTACTACTTGGAGGCAACTTCTATCCGACTTGTGCCCATAGAATTCAATGGATGTCGCCTCCAAGTCGGATCCCCCATCTAAACAGAAGCGACTCCACAGTGAAAAGAATAGAATTTATTTAGGGCAACCCCCTCCCTCCCTTCTCTGATTGGCCACAGCAAAGTCCCCTGGCATGAAGTCGTGTTGTAAATTGCCTCAAGTTGCGCTATAAGTTGGCCAAAATCACACTGGAGTTGCTTTCAAATCGCCTAGAAAAGTCGCCCCGCAAGTCCGATCGTGTAAACCGGCCCTAAGGCTGGCCAAACGTTATACAATGTATAACATTGTACCTTGTACCTTTTACTAATTTCCTTTAGACTTATCAAAACCACATAATTTGAGGTCAAACCTAAACACTTTCAATTTGTATGCAATCAGGCAGGCACTTGCACTACAAAGTTGAAGGTAAATCTAAAGGAAATTGAATAAGAAAATAGTATAATTAATAGAATATATAAGAAATATAATAGAACATTTATGGCCAGCTTCATTCCTAAAATCCGCTAAACGTTTGGTCACAGATAAAAACTGAATAATGTAATTTGTTTTCCCTGGGTGTGATCGGCTTAGAGTTAGGTTTCTGAACACAAAAGGCTCTTTTTGTTAATTACAACCATAGTTTTTGCTAAAGACTTTGGTCAAAATGTAAAATTATTTTAAAACATTTTTAAAGAGGTTTGCTGCAATTTTCTTTTTTTATTTATATTCGACTACCTGTGTAGATGTAATAGACTTTACCAAAATTGCTTTGTGTCAGAGCAGACAGCTTTACAACTTTAGTATATCCAAAGACTCCTGCTACTAGAATAGAATAAAGGGTTAAATAGCTAGGGCTACCCAATTACTTTCCAAACGCTATCTATATTTTAGGAGGTGCCAGCCCCAGACCATATAACCTGCCAGAAGTTTTATAGGCAAAACGTTAGGTGATAATGTATTGATGTCTTACATTTTACACAAAGCCTACTGCCTTCAGGGTTAGACAACAAGTTCAGAACTGACTAACAGGGTAATAAAAAAGCCCACAACAGAAAACAGCTTTATGGCCCTCTGTTGACTTGCGCTTTTCATTATATTATCTCACCTCAGACGTTGTGGTTCTCCATGAATTTTAGAGAGGGCTCCTGCAATTCCACTGCTTTCATGCCCTTCACATGCACCTCTGTGCTGGTGTGTGTACAAAACGGGTTATATATCTTTCCCGGGACAATGAAAGAAATATGTACCACTGCTATGGTAAACAGAGACACAGGATCATGCCATGCAGAGAGCAGTGCAGGATAATGATGCACATTCATATCTCATGTATGCCATTTAGGTTTAAAATGGCATTCAGTTTTCTTTGCACATAAATGAGCATTAATGCGTATGTGAGCGTAACACATAACATGCTAAGCCTAGTTACACACACAATTAGGCTGACTACAGATGGATGGTCAGCAGGGGCTGGCCAAATTTCGATCCATGTGTGGGCTTCCCTGTTCGGCAGAAGTTGACTATTGGATAACTTTTGGCTGCAGCCGCTGAATACAATGTCTCAGCTGGGGAGATTCCTTCACCCAACCTGCTTGTGTGGATGAAGGAATCCATTTGTTTTGTTTTTTTTGTGATGATTTTATTACAAACAGTACATATGCTATACTATACAAACAGACAACGGGTTGGATTTCCTAAATCTGGAGAGTGCAAATCTGGTGCAGCTCTGCATAGAAATCAGCTTCCAGGTTTTTTGTCAAAGCTTAATTGAAGAAGCTGAAGTTAAAAGCTGATTGACTACCATGCACAGCTGAACCAGATTTTGCACTCCCCAGTTTGTTACCCACTTAGCAACCGGCCCACTCAGATATACTGCAGCAGGGCGGCCGCTCTGTGCCAGATCACGTACCCAGTACGTGATGTGACACTTCCATGATTGGGGCATGCACGCGTGCCGGTATCAGAATCAGAATACATATTGGCTTAAATTTATGAGGAAATTTGATTTTTTACATTTTTTATTGGATATGTTTTATAACAGAAAGTGAAAAATATATATATATATTTTTTTTTTCAAAATTGTCACTCTGTTTTTGTTTATAATGTAAAAAATAAAAACCGCCGAGATGATCAAATACCACCAAAAGAAAGCTCTATTTAAAAGAAACGTTATTTGGGTACAGAGTCGCACGCCCACGCAATTGTCAGTTAAAATAACGCAGTGCCATATCGCAAAAATTGCCTGGTAATGAAGGGGGGTAAACCTTCCAGAGCTAAAATGGTTAATCGACCCCAATGTCTCACTGTGAGATCTGTAAGCATTGAAATGCTGAAGTAGTACAAACAGCGCAAAATGGCAATTGTGCAATTCAGGATCCAAATGTTTATGAATTTGATAGCTAAGGGAAAGAAACTGTTCTTAAAGCAGCAGTAAACTCTTAAAACAATAAAGAGAAAATGATGATGAAGGGATCACATCTAGCGCCACATCCCAATTTATAGGAAATACAAAAAGCTGGAAAACAAATATGGGACTTTTAAGGTGCCAAATATCATGACATTAATTGACTGTATTCATAAAAAAAATGTTTTTTATTTAAAGCCTTTTAAAATTTCATAATAGTTAAAAAAAGGTAACACATACAAATAACACATAATTTGAAAATTTCATATATAGAAATATCATCAGAAAGAACTTTTAGCAAAAGCGCCTGCTCTACATGTTTCACCGTGTTTGGCTTCCTCAGGAGACTAACACACTGAAACAGAACAGTGCAAGAGGGGAATTAGAGACTGGAGGAGGTCTCCACTCCTAGATGGTGAAAGCTGGACCAAAGACACTAGCCGGGTCCTTACCCTAAGGTAGGGCTCTCAGACCAAGAGGTCTCGATCAACAACCCGGTAAATGAGTGCCCTTGGTGTCCAGAATAAATGGCCCAAGAAAAATCCTGAGTCACACAAGCACCCTCCAAGGAGGGAACCAACGCATGACCCCTTACAAGCCTTGGGGCTGATGCCGGGTATCGAGCCATGTGAGTGGGGGACAGCCTATGTTGATCCATTCACCGCTGACCTGTTTTTAAACTTTGCTCTGGTTTCTGGGACTGGTGCCTCAAAGTCAATGTCTAATGACAAATAAAAGGACACGTCCCCCTGAGGAAGACCTACACACCTCTTAATGGTTGAAACGCATTGGGGAATCAACACAGCCCTGGCTGTATTGTATGCCATCCTTTATGTTTCACACTGTAACATTGTTTAATGATGCCTAAGTCCCTTGTTGGCACAACCAGAGCTCATGTTTTTATTGTATAAATTATTTATGGAAACGCATAATACATTTTGAAAGAAAGACATTGATACGTTCTTTGAATTACACTGTTTACTACCTTGCTGCCACTAAACACTATTGGGAGACCCTCCCATTGTATATGTCAATCTAGGGGAGGGGAGCACACTCGCTCTCTCTCCACTAGTACCCATTTATTCATGCAAATATTGTCTCAAGACTAGGAAAAAGTAAGAAAAAAATTAGGGAAAAAAGATCTAAAGAGACATATGGAAACCAGTGTAAGCCAATTCAAACAACTGATTCAAAACTAGGAATAGTAGTTAGCTCACAAAAATCTCTGTATTGGCTATTTAGAAAAAAATGTTGGATTGATCCTAATCATCATCAAAAAACAAGGGTGGGTAACACCCCAACTTGGCAATTAAAGAGAAAATGATGATGTAGGGATGACATCCTGCACCACGTCCCAATTTATAGGAAATACAAAAAGGAAGAAACAAAGGATGGGACTTTTAAGGTGCCAAATATCAAGACATTCGTAAAAACCTGTTTTTATTTAGAACCTTTTAAAAATTCATAATAGTTACAAAAGGTAACGCATACAAATAACACATAATTTGAAAATTTAATATATAGAAATATCATCAGAAAGAACTTTTAGCAAAAGTTATGCTCTACATATTCCACCGTGTTTGGCTTCCTCAGCAGACTAAGAGCGCTGCTTTTATTAAGATGATTACTATAAATATGTAGCGGGGTGCTAAATTTGTTAGGCTGTTAGGCAAAATATATTTGCAAGACACTACTGGTCTTGCTGTAATTTGTAGTTTCCTGATTACTGATTTCTTCCTTTCAGTCTTTAGTCATTAGTCCTTTGATGTTTAATGTCGTTCTGGTCATCACAGAACGTTTATATAAAACGGATTGTCGGATTGTTTAAATCGTGGGGCGATGTATAAATATCATTAGTAGAATTATTTTCGTCGCGAGAATCAGACGACTCCTTCGGTTTGTGCCACCTTATACATCTCGTATTGAAAACGATTTTCAAGAAAGACTACTATAAAGATATATAATTTAAAAGTTTAATACACAATAAACATACGCAATGGAAAACATTGATAATACTTAAAAATTTTCCAAGATTTATTTTTGTCCAAAAATGCTTACAGAACTATAA
>BLSH010449353.1:347638-365319 GCA_018402905.1 Glandirana rugosa | reverse complement strand
ACAGAAACCTTCACCACTTTTTTCCTTCTCTTTTCTACTCTGTAACTAACCACCTCCATGACAAAATCTCAGCCCTATCTTGCCCTAACCTCGCCACCTCTATCTACAACAGTTCACTTTCATCCTCACTGGATTCTCTTGCTCCTCTCACTTCACAAAATATCAGGCCCTGACCATTACAACCTTGGCAGACCGACGACACCAAAAACCTTAAGAGACATAGCCGTGCACTGGAGCGAGTGTGGCATAAAACAAAATCCCAGCATGTGTTCACTCAATATAAATCTTCCTTTTTAAAACACACTTCCTCCCTCCATGCTGCCAAACAAACCTACTTTGCCACCCTCATTAATACTCTGTCCTCCAGTCCTCGTCGTCTCTTCTCTACTTTTAACTCTCTTCTTTCTCCATCACCACCTCCACCCAGTAACTCGCTCATTGCTCACGAGATTGCAAACCACTTCAAGAACAAGATTGATGCAATTCGTGGGGACATCTCCACTGCCCAGAAATCTAACCCACGTAACATACCCTATACAATTTCACTCTCAACACTCTCCTCTTTTGACCCTGCTACTACCGAAGAGGTCTCTAAAGTTTTCTCAGAAGCTCGCCTTACCACCTGTCCCCTGGATCCTGTTCCCTCACATCAACTATTGTTACCCTGTTCTTCTATCTTATGTTCCCTCACCCACATCTTCAATCTCTCCCTCTCTACTGGCACCTTCCCCTCCCATCTAAAACATGCCTTGATCACCCCCATACTTAAAAAGCCCTCATTGGATCCCACCAGCCTGAACAACTTAAGACCCATTGAAACTTTTAGAATGCTTAATCTACAACCATCTTAGCTTCTACCTCATTTCTACCTCACTGACAACAACCTTCTTGACCCCTTACAGTCTGTCTTTCGTTTGCTACACTGCACTGAAACTGCCCTACTAAAGCTCATTACCTAGCTCATGACCTACTAACTGCTAAAACCAATGGCCACTACTCCATACTCATACTACTCAACCTCTCTGCACCCTTTGATACTCTTGACCATCCCCTCCTCAAAAAAAAAAAATCCACTCTCTTGGCCTTCAAGATTCTGCTCTCTCCTGGCTCTCCTCCTACCTGTCAGAGTGCTCCTTCAGTGTGACCTATAACTCTTTTGCCTCCTCTCCACTTCCTCTTTTGGTTGGGGTACCTCAAGGTTCTGTCCTTGGACCCCTTCTCTTCTCCATTTACATCTCCTCCCTTGGTCTGTTAATAAACTCCCATGGCTTCCAATACCACCTCTATGCTGATGACACAATCTATCTCTCTACTCCTCACCTCACTTCTTCAGTCTCATTTCGCATTACTAACTTACTAACTGACATATCAGCATGGATGTCACAACACTTCCTCAAACTTAATCTTTCTAAAACGGAGCTCATAATTTTTCCTCCAGCCCGTGCCCCTCCCCCTGACTTCTCCATCAAGATCAATAATACAACTATCAGTCCCTCCCCTCATGCCAAGGTACTAGGCGTAATCCTAGACTCTGACCTGTCCTTTCAGCCCCAAATCCAATCACTGTCCAAATCGTGTAGACTTCACCTCCGAAACATCTCCAAAATATGTCACTTCCTAACTGTTGACACTACTAAGCAACTTATTCACTCCCTTGTTATCGCTCGCCTTGACTATTGTAACTCCCTCCTTATTGGCCTACCTCTCCGCAAGCTATCCCCTCTTCAGTCTATCATGAATGCTGCTGCCAGACTCATCCACCTTACCAACTGTTCGGTGTCCGTCACTCCTCTCTGGCAATCCCTCCACTGGCTTCACAATTTTCCAAAGAATAAGATTCAAAACCCTAACCATCACATACAAAGCCATTTACAATTCTGCCCCAAGTTACATCACTAATCTTATCTCCAAATATCACCCAAACCGTCCTCTTCGCTCCTCGCAAGATCTTCTGCTCTCTGGCTCCCTTGTCTCCTCCTAACATGCTCGTCTCCAGGACTTCTCCAGAGCCTCTCCCATCCTCTGGAACTCTCGACCCCAATCTGTCAATTTATCTCCAACTCTGTCCACTTTTAGGCGATCCCTGAAAACTCATCTCTTCAGGGCGGCCTATCCTGCCTCCAGCTAACAACTGAATCTTCTGCTCCCCTTATCAGTTCATCCCTCACAGTCCATACCTTTTGTTTCACCAACCCTTCACTCTTAGATTGTAATCTCGCAGGAGCAGGGCTCCTCTAACCCTCTTGTTTTTAATTGTACTGTTGCTGTATTGTCTCTCTTTATATTGTAAAGCGCTGCGCAAACTGTTGGCGCTTTATAAATCCTGTATAATAATAATAATATATATCTAATTCTGCACATATTGTGCCTGACTGGATTTAGAATTATGGTGCTGTTGTGTATAAGTGACATGGGCACTTTAAAGCATTTTAAGATGGAGCGATATGCCAAGCAATATTTGTATTACATATTGTTTTAGTGAAGTGGAGGATACGGATGTGAACAGGACTATGAAACTATGTAATTTAGTGTCCTAATCACTATAGACAGTCCATTTCTGTTGAGTGTCAGGTGCTCCTGAACTAGAGCGAGGCAGCTGTTAGTATCACTGCAGGTCAAACAAGCTTCTAACAGCAGCAGATAATAGGTACAAGATTGGCATGACAGAGAGAAAAGTAGAGTAAACAAACAAGTTGAAATCCTGTTCTGCCTAGTGAGGTGCCTGGGTATTTTCTTGTAAACACATCTTTATCGATCTAACAAAAAGATACATACCTCCCCTTTTCTGGACATCTCAATGAAAATTGCTTTTCATCCAAACACATCACAGGCAGTACTGGAAGAGTAAACAATAAAGAGCATATTAAAGAGCCAAACAACCTGAAATACAAATTGCCTTTTCATACAAGACCTACTAGTGGCATTCACAAATGTGCATGCCAATTGCTCTTCTTTGTGTAATAAGAGAGCTCAGCATTCAACCCTTGCAGGATGTCTTCCACAAGGTCATGTCTCCAAGGAAGGAATGATGGCTCCCCCCCCCCTAAAAAAAATGTTTAAATTGTATTTGTCTTGTTCACACACAGCAGTTGACAAGCTGCAGGTAAGGAGGTCTGCACATAATTGGATTAACAGAAGTTAGTGGCTGTTGGATACTAGGAAATATAGGGGGCACTAATTAATTCATTAGATGACATCAGGGAGATACAGAAAAAAACATTCCACTAGATTTAAGAGAACAA
Organism: Glandirana rugosa; assembly: GCA_018402905.1. Classification (NCBI taxonomy): domain Eukaryota; kingdom Metazoa; phylum Chordata; class Amphibia; order Anura; family Ranidae; genus Glandirana; species Glandirana rugosa. The sequence goes on along the minus strand of BLSH010449353.1, from coordinate 362,077 downwards.
ATGGCTAAATGAATGTACTAAAAATATTGGTAAATTAATGCACTATAAAAGAAAAAAAAAGTTTGCTAAATTAATCGAGGGGATGTCAAGGTAGATATGCGCAAATCAATCAATCAATCAATCAAATGACAACGAATAAACAAGCACAAGATACCAGGATATAAAGGGTCATGAATGATCTATGGGATACCAAGTAACCGAGAAATGAATAAAAACTAGATCAGCAAAAGCCTTGGAGATAGGTGCATCAATTTCAACCTCCATGGAATATGTACAACATTAGATAATTTAAGACACATACAGGATGAAACACATGTAGCCAATAGCTGGATACTTACATTTTCTGCAATCAGAAGATGCTGTGTGCTGTTAATTTAAGGCAGCTGTTTCCCTCTAGTGTTCCAGTTTGGCTGTCCTATGACTCTTTTAATTAGAGGCAGAGCAAGGCATCTTGGGACGTGTAGTTTATTTAAAAGGATTCACTCTCTGGCTGTATTGTGTGAAACTACAACTACCAACGGGCTGATGGAGAAGAGGAGATTGCTGAGATAGACTATACGAAGCAAGGTTTGGGCCTGGCACACTTTCTTGGGACTGGCATGGATCTGCTTACAGGGAATCGGTTACCAGGGAGCTGCAGCTGTTTTACGGCCTGCTTTTGCAGATCTACACAGCAGATATCTGGAAGGACAACTGCGGACAATGTCATTACTCTGTCTGGCAGCAGCTCCTTTTCCATATACCCTGCAGAGATATTAGACCAGTGTGAGCCATGGTGCGGTACGGTGGAGGCCGAAGATCATTGCTTGAGCCATATATCAGAGAGATTATCCTCATCATTACCATCCTCATTATCATCATCATCCTTATCATCTTCACCTCCTGTTCCAGTGTGGTGAGCGGTTGAAAGCCCAGTCTAATAGACACTGTGTATAGACATCATTGTTTCCCTACATTTCTTACCATGTTTAATTCAAAGATCTGTTCCTGCATACCCTGGACACTGTACACAGACATCCATGCCATCCATTAGTCTGCCATTGCTTGTAGTTTCACAAAGTCTAGCATTTCTAAGTCAGTGATCACTGTGAAGTCAATTACAGTTTTATTTGCAATAAGGCCTCATACACACGGACGTTTCTAAAAAAATAAACAAAACGTCGGGCCCGACATCAAGGAAAAAAAGTCGGCGTTTTTCGGCGTTATGCATCGGCGTTTTTGAGCGTTAGTGAGCGTCGGCGTCAATAGGCGTTTTTAAAAAAAAATCATCCCTATTTTTCAACCTAAAAACGTTGGCGTCAAAAAACGCTGGAAAACGCCGGTACAATATTAGGTGGCGTTTGTTGGCGTTTGTTGGCATATTGTGGCGTCGGCGTCAAAAAATGCCAAAACGTTACAGCCTCAGAACGCGATGGCTGTGGGTTCTAGTTTCAGCTGACTAACGCCGACGTCATCTACAGCTCAAAAACGCCAACGTTTTTAAGGGGCCATTGACTAACATGGAGAGCTGCAAAAAACGCCAGAAAACGCCGGCGTCAAAAAACGTCCGTGTGTATGAGGCCTAAGAGTGTTGTCTATTGATCATACACCATCTCTTGGATCAGCTGTTCTGCCCTATCAATCAATATTCTTTGCATGCAATTAAAATATCAGACAGCTAGCTGAATATTTACCGGATTGTCACACAGCAGCACTGGATTACTCTTACTTCCCTCCCCACTTAGGAAATCGTTTTGCTGAAACTATCAAAGCTGCATTTCACCAATGGACTGTCAGTAAAAGCAGGTTGAATTGTGCTACAGTTACTGTTTGTTGGAGTTGTACTTGTTTATTTATCACTGTACTGTTTCTTATGTAAAGGAGCAGTAGAGAGGGGTCTGACACTTATAGGAGTCATTCCTTTCTCTCCTGTATACCACTCACATGGGCATTATATGCACTTGTTGGGTACAGGAAATATAGTGTACACTGTGTAATATTTTGAACCAAAGTGTCGATAGTTATTCTTTTGCCAATAATACCTTATGTAAGTCAACCTCCTGGGGTTAAATTTGTTCTTTAATTCTTTCTTCAATAATCCTATTGAGTAAACCATTACTGATTCAACAAATTTTGGTGTATTTGATTACTGTTGTTATTATTTAAAGGGAAGACCTAAAATGCTTGAATCCAGGGTGTCAGAGGTGGCAGAGGACTCACTGGGTCAAGGTAACCAGAGGGGTATTGATCTATCTTGCGACCCTCCTGGGACGCAGTACAGCAAGGCAGCACTTCCCATGTTTCTTCCTTGCATTTAAAATGATCCAATTCTCCATTAACTAAAGTATGCTCTACCAAGGGGCCACATTAAAATGGAGAGTAAATACCTCTGCTGAGCAAACTAGTATTACTCCACATCGTGCCCTGCTTTTTACATTGCACTCATAAAATGCAAACCACAGATCAGGAAGCGAGAGAGAGAAGACCTGCAGCTGGGCACAGCTCTCTGTCTAAACAGGAGTCAGGTAAGCATTAGAGAGGGAACAGGGGGACAGACAGTGCAAGGTTATTTTACCTTAATGCAGAGAATTAATCTTTTTTTATCCATTTTTATCACTTTTCATTGCTGCTGATGTTGTAGTCACTTCATGTCTCTACAGTGTTGGCTTCATATTATTGCTCTGGATCAACTTTTCGATAGTGACAGCAGTGACTAGTATTGGCACAGCCAGTGATAGTCTCCAGCAGGAGCGCATGTGAAAGAGTGACAACACAAAAGCAAGATTGGAAGACAGTTGTGACTCTATAACAGCAAGTGAATGAATCTTCATGGCAGGATCATCAGGTATTCCTTTAATCAAAACTGAAGATTTAAAAAGAATTAAAAACAACTTTTACATTTATTGAATATGTTAAAGCTTTTATGAGATTTTAGTGATTGAGTTTAGATCTACTTTATGCAGGAAAAAGAACTCTTTGGTATTAGGGAAACTGGTATTATGACTATGACTGGTCACATGACCATGGAAAATGTTGTCAGTCTGTTCTATGTCGAAACAACCAATAAAGTGCAGCGCTACTGAATATTATCCTCTTTATGATGCCTTAATGGTCTAATAATAATCGAGCCCTTTAAATGTAAACCAAAAATCAAACAATAAAAAAAGTTCATGCATATACTGCATGCGTTAATCCACCACAGTGCTCTTCAATACATAATCTTCTCGCTCAGATAGAGTGGACACGGACACCAGGTGAAAAACCTACTCACCTCACAGCCAATAAACAGGCTTCTCTTTACAACTCCTCCGATTCCCCCTGGGCTGGTACATTTCTTCCCACCTGGTGTTTGGCACTCCTCTATACCAATATGTGTCGTTGTGTGGAGCCAGGACATTTTGGGCTGCTGTCTCCTTTTTCTTCAAGCACCATAGCACTGTCCGCGCAAAGAAGAGTGCCAGTGACCATTACATCTCACAGATTTAAACTCTGTCATGGATGCTACCAGTTCCATAGCTCCAAACAAGTTCTCCACCTGCTTTCGATAGCAACATCCACTTATTTTTCTCTACTAGTCTTGCCTGAGCCTGGCCTGGAATGCAAGCTTAGCAAAGCCTACAGACAGACAGCGCTAATACTCAACCTTCGGTTGGTTAAGCCCTCTACAGTGGTTCTTATTTAGCTGTGGTGGAGACAACGCATGGTTCTATTTGGAGATCGTATCTCTCCGGGGTGGTACTGTGGGGGAGGGCATCCTCTTCCCTCGGCACAGCTTGTTCCCATCGGGGGTGCTGAGGGACTGAGGGTCCTTCCCTTGGGTCTCCCCATGATCTTGACCAGGTCTGTCTCCCTCAAGGGCTCTGAACCTGAGGGTTCTAATCTAGTTATAGGATTTCTATCTAAGGTTGAACTGTACCTACACTTTGTGCAGTTAAGACTATTATACTTGACTCTTTTGAACCTCACATATTGACGCTCTCCCTACCAGTTTGAATGACTATATAATATATCATGTTGACCCCTACCATGCCTAGTCCATAGATGTATTTGTTTGTATTTCACCCCTCTCTCTTTCTACTTTAATGTTGGAATTATCTACTTGTTACATGACTATGGCGGGTATGTTTGTGACAACTTGTTTACTTAAGGTACCTTGTGTTTTCTGATAAACCTCAATAAAAATATTGAAACTTAATACTCAACTTTCATGTCTTCCTGGAGCCGAAATCCTACTCTCCTTCCACACACTGAGGCATACCGTCATCCACAACCACTTAGTACCACCTGGTACTAAGGTTAGGTGGTTAGGTGGTACTAAGCGGTTGTGGATGACGGTATGTCTTGGTGTGTGGAAGACAGAGGTCACTGGAGTTTAATCCTGTGAGAGGTAATGGTCACCTGCACTCCTCTGTACGTGGACAGCATTACGGTGCTTGAAGAAAAAGAAAGTGCTAACGTCCTGGCTCCACACAACAACACATATTGATATGGAGGAGTGCCAAACCCCAGGAGGGATGAAAGGTAACCAGCCCAGGGAGAATAGGAGGAGTTGTAAAGAGAAGCTTGTTTATTTGGCTGTAAGGTGAGCAGGTTTTTCACCTGGTGTCGGCGTGCACTCTATCTGAGCGAGAAGATTATGTATTGAAGAGCACTGTGGTGGATTAACACATATATGCATGGAATTTTTCATATTTTTTTTATTGTTTGATTTTTGGTTTAAATTTACAGGACTGGATTATTATTACACAATTAAGGTTGGGTTCACACTGATGTGCATTTCACAGGTCAGGAGATTGTGACCAGCTCTCTATGGAGCTGGTTCACACATCTCCAGAGCGGCTCTGGTGCGAATTGCACAGGAGTCCTGTGCGTCTTCTGGTCCGTTTCAGATCCAAATTCAGCCAAAAATTCTGGCTGATTTCAGACCTGTAACAGTGAATGGGGACATACCGGACCCCTGCTGTGAGCAGCTCCGTTCTTCAGTGTGAACGCTTTAGGGATCATAAAGATAATATTGTTCAGTAGCGCTGCACTATATTGGTTGTTTCAATTTTATAATTTAGTGCGGTGGAATCACTAAGGAGTGTACAGCTGCAACTGATTAATTAAGCACTAATATACAGTATATTCACAATAACATTTTAAATTAATTATTCACAAATTACTAAAAGTGAAGGATGCGTTGATTGTACCTAAAGCATATTTAGTCTGTTGTATGCATACCCATATTTAAAGTGGAGCTCCACCCAAAAGGGGAAGCTTTGCTTGTTTGATTCCTCCCCTTTGACAGTTACCCGTCCCCACTTCTGGGAGACCTCACCGTGACGAAGTCCCCCCAGAAGTTCGCCCCCCCCCACCTCCTTCCCCCATCGCCAGGTTATTCACAAAGCGCAGTGCTCTTCGCGCATGCTGGCTTCCCTTACAAGGAATGGCGGCAGCAATACCCAAGAACCAATTGAAAAATGTTGGGGTCCCTGAAGAGGTAAGTGCCCTAATATTAAAAGTCAGCAGCTACTGTATATGTAGCTGCTGAATTTTAATTTTTTTTTTGGGGAGGGGGGGTGGCTGGTGCTCCTCTTTAAGCAAAAAAACAATAAATCAAATAAACAATTCTAGTATACCAATTGCTCTGATCATTCTCTGCCAATTATCTACAGCATCTCCAACAAGCCTTATGTCCCTTTACAGTGATGACAGATTCCCACCTTTGTCACAGGGTTATTCATGTCTCACAGCAAAAATTCTCAGTCTGTGTACAGAAATCTACCTAACATATTTATTGGAGTTAGGCTTGGTTCCCAATACTGCTATGCGATTTTGATACGATTTTCAGTGCGACTTTGATGTGACTTTAGATGTGGTTTGCATATTTTGTGGAGCCAAATTGCACTCAAATCTCACCAAAGTAACACAGGAACCTTTTCCAAAATTGCACCGTACAGAGTTGCATTGAACAAGCACCATTAAAAATAATGTAATTTCCCTTATCATGCAATTCTGTGCGACTCAAGTGGGAACCAACACTGAATGGTTCTTTTAGCAATTAAATATCACAATTTTGGCATAACGGTTTAGGTTTACCTGTTCTCCAGTATCTGAACAGACACATATAATCTATGCCAAAAGCTGAAAGTGTACATCGATTGTCATATGAATGCTAATAAATGCTGATATTGGTTAGTTGAGTTACACATTGATTTTTTGTAATTCTTGTTGACTCATTCACATCGTTCTTGGTGGATGGTTTTCAATGTCTGCAGAGGGATGAACTATAGCAACCCTAAATCTGAAAAATGGAAATATCATTTTTGAGTGTGTTAATCCTTTAGTCATCCTATTACTTTCTATACATTTCTTCCACAAAGGGTGAAATGCTAACAGAAAGCACAGCCTATCCACTCAAGACTGCAGTGTTTTAACTAGGCATTGTGGCAGCGTGCAAGCCCACCCCATTACCTATTGTTGAAAACTGTAAATCAAAGAACCACTTTTTTATCATGTAGAAGTGTTCTCAGACACACCCACTGCAGAGTCCTTGCTAAAAGCTGGCCATACATTATACTATTACTTTTACTATTACTACTTCTTATTCAATTTCCTTTAGATGTACCTTTAACTATGTTGTGCAAGGGCCTGCCTGATTGCATACAAGGGTTGGCCTCATATTATATGGTTTTGGTACATCTAAAGGAAAATTGTACAACAAAATTGTATAATGTATGGCCAGTTTTACTCTCACATACAGAAAGCCTGATGGATTGTTGGTAATAATATGTAGGGATGGGCCCGATGTCGGACTGTATATACTGTATATACATATGTATATATACACTGCATTCAGTGTAGACTATATACTGTCAGTGCAGGCAGTGTAAGAATATATACAGTATCTCACAAAATTGAGTACACCCCTCACATTTTTGTAAATATTTTATTATACCTTTAAATGTGACAACACTGAAGAAATGACACTTTGCTACAATGTAAAGTAGTGAGTGTACAGCTTGTATAACAGTGTAAATTTGCTGTCCCCTCAAAATAACCCAACATACAGCCATTAATGTATAAACCGCTGGCAACAAAAGTGAGTGCACCCCTCAGTGAAAATATCCAAATTGAGCCCAACGTGTCAATATTTTATGTGGCCACCATTGTTTTCCAGCACTGTCTTAACCTTCTTGGGCATGGATTTCACCAGAGCTTCAGATGTTGCCGCTGGAGTCCTCTTCCACTCCTCCTTGACGACATCATGGAGCTGGTGGATGTTAGAGACCTTGCACTCCTCCACCTTCCATTTGAGGATGCCCCACAGATGCTCAATAGGGTTTAGGTCTGGGGACATGCTTGGCCAGTCCATCACCTATACCCTCAGCTTCTTTAGCAAGGCAGCGGTCGTCTTGGAGGTGTGTTTGGGGTCGTTATCATATTGGAATACTGCCCTACAGCCAAGTCTCTGAAGGGAGGGTATCATGCTTTGCTTAAGTATGTCACAGTACATGTTGACATTCATGGGTCTCTCAATGAACTGTAGCTCCCCAGTGCCGGCAGCACTCATGGAGCCCCAGATTATGACACTCCCACCACCATGCATGATTGTAGGCAAGACACACTTTTCTTTGTACTCCTCTCCTGGTTTCAGCCACACACGCTTGACACCATCTGAACCAAATAAGTTTATCTTGGTCTCATCAGACCACAGGACATGGTTGCAGAAATCCATGTCCTTAGTCTGCTTGTCTTCAGCAAACTGATGGCTTTCTTGTACATCATCTTAAGAAGAGGCTTCCTTCTGTGACGACAGCCATGCAGACCAATTTGATGCAGTGTGTGGCGTATGGTCTGAGCACTGACAGGCTGACCCCCCACCCCTTCAACCTCTGCAGCAATGCTGGCAGCACTCATACGTCTATTTCCCAAAGACAACTTCTGGATATGACGCTGGGCACGTGCACTCAACTTCTTTGGTCGACATGACAAGGCCTGTTCTGAGTGAAAAAATCTAGTAATAAGATCTTGAAATTGTTATTTATACAAACATATGAGATAATGGGCACCGTGTATGAGCAGGGCTAATGTTTTGTGTGCGGGTTGCACAGAACAGAAGTTTGAAGCTTTGTGCACACACAGAAGTGCCAACATTTTTGAATACCTATAGATTGACCCATTAGCGGACAAAGTCTCTAATATGTCAGGCTCCTTTGCCATACACTTTTCAGTATGAGAAATTCTCTATTGTGTATGTTTATTTATTGCCAGTATTTTTATTATTTTATTGTTTTTAATGCATTGGAGATATATATATATAAGAAGGCCAATATGGTGGCCTGAACTTATGGGAGGAGCCTGGAGGGTATTTAAGCAGCTCACTCCCCCATGCTCTTGTTCGGTTCCAGTGTGCGATAGCACGTCACTGGGCCGACTCTCCCCAGCCCACCTTTTCATTTCTTACGCAATATTACAATTCGTTATGTTTCCTATCCTACATGACTTTCATACTTAGCGGCCTCCAGGTTGTTGCCAGTCATGCCCCAATATCATTCGGCACAGGCATAGTAGATTCGCAGGTTCCCTCCTGCCTTGTTTGTCATCCCATCCACAAACATATGATTAGTTCATAGGTCTAAGCCTCTGAGACACTGTCGTTGTCCAATATCGCTCGACACAGGCTTTGATTGCTCGCAGCATTCACTGTCTATGGGGTTGCCTCCTCATCCATTTGGAGATTAGCATGTATTGATTGCACAGGTTCTGTGGCTGGATGAGGTGGTAATTAGACCCACCTGGGCCTTGACTGCACTTGATTAGCCTCGGGGGTTGGGTGGTTGGTATGTGTTCAGTTTTGGAGGAGGGGGTTGTCCCTTATACACGCTATAATGGCCCAATTCAAATCCCGGTCGCATCTGCGATTTAGTGTTCCCCGGCACAACGCAAGTCTATTCCAGTGTCGCACATGTCACAAACTTCCAACAGCTCGGTCTCCTTTGTTGGGCTCCTGCCACAAGCACCCAGTCGTTACTCAGACCATTCATATGGTCACACCTACACACACGTTACTCCAGCTTCATAACTTTGACCCGGGTTGGCGCAATTTGTCCTCATCTTCACCTCCCTGATGAGGCCGCTTTCTTGCGATCATTGCAAGCACTTCTCTAGTACCACACGATCCACCCACTCGTTGGATCCAGTGGCATACAGTTCAGTCACTCACGTCTCTTGTCTATTGTTTCTCCCCTAGGTCAGTTGAGTTCAGGTTGTTCCATCCTGCAATAGGCTTGGATGAGCTTTCTACCAAAAAAAATGAATAACAGGGAAAAAAAAAGAAAAACGAATGACAAAAAAAAAAGAATGTCAGGGAAAAAAATAAAATGAATGACAAAAAAAAAAAAAAAACTTATGACAGGAAAAAAAAAAAAAGGGGCAACATACACTCTGCAGCCAACTCTTTTCAGGTTCATTTCATGCATGCTATAACCAATTTATATCGGTCACGTCATTCACCCCACAATCGATTCATATCAAATCCATTGCATGCTTACCACTGTCTGATTCGAAACCTAGTCGCATGTCATTTTCATACTAATGATTCGCATCGGTTCATGTCATTTTCATACCAACGATTCACATCTGTTCATGTCATTTTCATACCAACTATTCGCATCGGTTCATGTCATTTTCATACCACCGATTCACATTGGTTTATGTCATTTTCATACCACCGATTCGCATCAGTTCATGTAATTTTCATACCACTGATTCGCATCGGTTCATGTCATTTTCATACCACCGATTCACATCGGTTCATGTTATTTCCTACTACCGATTCACATTGGTTCATGTTATTTCCTACTACCAATTCACATCGGTTCATGTTATTTCCTACTACTGATTTGCATCGGTTCATGTTATTTGCTACTACCGATTTGCATTGGTTCATGTTATTTCCTACTACCGATTCGCATCGGTTCATGTTATTTCCTACTACTGATTCACATCAGTTCATGTTATTTCCTACTACCGATTCGCATCTGTTCATGTTATTTCCTACTACCGATTTGCATCGGTTCATGTCATTAGCTACTACCGATTCGCATCCGTTCATGTCAGTTCCTACTACCAGTTCATATGGGTTCATTTCTTCACTCTGTGCACATCATCCCCCTGCCTACGGATTCATATCGGTCCAGGTTCTACTCCAAAGAAAATTCCGGCACATTAAATTTCAGCTATCCTCATGTTCACCTATCAGTAGGTGACTTTTTTGTAATCGCTGAAAACTCGCCTTCAGCTGCACAGACCCTTGCAATCGTTGAAAGCACATCTTTGACAGCACTGCACTACGCGGCAAGCACAAACAGATATACTATCTCTCACATTCTCCATAAACACACCTCCAGTGATAGCCACCTTTTCACAAACATTGCAAACACAACTAAGCACAACTTCTCGCAATCGCTGCAAGCACTCATAAACGTCACTTGCAAAGTGCAGCAAGCACGCATACGAGCACAACGTCTTGCAATCGCTGCAAGCACGGGTACAAGCATTACGTCATGCTTAACGGTGAGCATGCACGTGCATAACTCTTTGCAAATCTCTGCCAGCACGCATCTACGTAAACCCCGCGCAATCGCTGCGAGCACGCACAAACTCAAACTTCTTGCAATTGCTGCAAAGCACGTATTTACATAAACTCTTTGCAATCACTGCAAGTATGCATCGACATAGACCTCTTTGCAGACAAAAAACAAAGAATTCCAAGCTCAACTTACCGACCAGTCTGTCACCAAACAAATTCACCTGTCTAACAGTAGCGTTTAAAAGGCAGGGGATTGGTTACGCACATTTGCAAGTGCATGCGTAAGCTGCAGGCCTCGTCAAGGCTCCCTGTATACTGCAGTCCTAACTCTATATATGAGAGGCTTCACAGTGGAAGCACATGCAATTTAATGGATAGATGGAGGACAGGTGACTGGAGGGGCCCATCCCTCCTTAAAGGTACAGGACCAGACACCCAGCCGTGGCCTAATGGCTGGTGTGCACCTGGTGTGCACCCAAAGTTGCGATACAAAAAGGTCACTGTCCACCACCTATAACTGGCCACTACAGCAAGGAGCTATGGAGGGGCATCTACAGACAAAAAACAAAGAATTCCAAGCTCAACTTACCGACCAGTCTGTCACCAAACAAATTCACCTGTCTAACAGACCTAATAGACCTCTTTGCAGTTGCTATAAGTACGCATTAACTAATCTTCTTGCAATCACTGCAAGCACGTATTTACATTAATTTCTTGCAAATGCTGCGAGCTTGCATCAACCTAAATCCCTTGCAATCGCTGCAGGCACACATAAACAAAATGTATTGCTGTCGCTGCAAGCACGTATTTACATTATTCTTCGCAGTTGCTGCAAACACGCATCAACACAAATCCCTTGCGAGCATGCATACCAAACTTCCTGCAATCGCTGCAAGCACCTACTTACATTAACTCCTCACAATATCTACGAGCGCGCATATACGCAATCGCTGCGAGCACACATACTTGCAATCGCTGCAAGCAAGTATTTAGAGTAACCCCTCGCAATCGCTGCAAGCACACTTCAACTCAAATCCTTCCAATCGCTGAAAGTACTTATACTAAACTTCTTGCAATCGCTGCAAATACGTATTTACATATACTCTTTGCAATCGCTGCAAGCACGCATCTACACAAATCCCTCGCAATTGCTGCAACCCACGCCTACTAAACTTATTGAAATCGCTGCAAAATATGTATTTACATATACTCCTCACAATCGCTGCAAGCACGCATCAAAAAATCCCTCACAATCACTGCAACTATACATAGCAAACTTCTTGCAATCGCTGCTAGCACCCTACTTACATTAACTCCTCACAATCGTTGCGAGCGCACAATTACACAATCACTGCAAGCACACACACTTGCAAATGCTGCAAGTACGTATTTACAATAACTGCTTGTAATCGCTGCAAGCACGCACACTAAACTTCTTGCAATCGCTGCAAATATGTATTTACATATACTCCTCGCAATCGCTGTGAGCACGCATCTACACAATCCCTTGCAATCGCTTCGAGAACACACACTTGTAAGCGCTGCAAGCACATTACATCAACCCCTTGCAAGCGCTGTAAGCACACACACTTGCAATCGCTGTAAGCACACATACTTGCAATTGCTGCAAGCACATATTACATCAACCCCTAGCAATCGCTGCGAGCAGGTACACACAAATCCTTACAACCACATTCTCAGTGGTACACAATCAGACACACACTATTTTAGTCGCACTTAATCGGCCACTCCTCTTTAGTGGCAGTCACTCACGAGCCACTCATCATTTTCTGTCATTTCTCCAGGTCAGTTGAGTTCAGGTCCCATCCTGCATCAGGTTGGACGTTTGCCTAAAAAAAAAAAAAACACGCCAACATAGGGTTAGCTTCTTCATCGGAGCTACCCGCATAACAGGGGTGGGACAGTCCGTTCAGGAAAATAAGAGATATACATTTTTCATTCATGTCACCCCTATTACAGATTTCTGGTTGACTAGGTTTTGATCCTTACCAGGACCTCCCTACTAGAGCGTCAGTCAGGTGTAGTCCACGGGTCTCATGTCACATTATTCTGCACTTATAGTCCCAGCCATGTCATGGGCCAGCAGTGTGGACTTCATACCCACCCCTCTGTCACCCTCTGCGGGCTCAGCGTGCAGTCCCTCAGGGGATGGACCATCCCCAAGCTCACATGCAGAGCTGCGGTGCAGGTGTGCTCCCTACCCCACTACATCCAGGAAGCCTGAGCTCTCCAGGCTGCTCTTCAAACTGGAGTGTCATTGACACAGAGCTTTTCTGCCACCACTTTGCCGATGTACGTTCCCTGTTTTGGGCTATTTGCCAATCCTCCACTGTACAACGAACTGGTGCTCTCATACAGTTACTAAACGCCCCTCAACTTTCCCTCCACCTTCGGTACCAGTCAGAGCTTGCTGGCCCTCGCATAACCACACCAGGGGGACAAGTTGGGACAGCCTATCCCGTCGATGGGGGGCGTATCAATCTGCATCCAGCAGTAACCTTAAATATGTACTAGGAGTGCTATTTGGCAATCTACGTGCCCAAAGCAGAGCCCTACCTCCTGATCAATTGTCCCAAATCAAGTCAGTCATTCACGGCTTTACCCTTTCGCAGGGTGTAATATCCCCTATCAGGGATGTTTTACTTTGCCGTAAGGATTTTCCCTCAGGGGCGGTCCTTCATTTCACGCCTGTTAGTCTTCCTCACTTGAACAACAAACCCTGATCAAGTTCTCAGGCTGGACCCAGCAGCAATAACGAATATGACGATGTGGGGCGAAATCCTCGCAAACTGGAACAGCATATCTGTTTATTCCATTAGCATCAGCTTTATCACCTCAGGTAGTCACGGATACCGCAGCCTCCACAGGTGTCACTGCACCTTTTGGCCATCACTGGTTCGCAGGGCCATGGCCACCAGAATCCTTCAGGTCCCCGGTTTTAGTCAGTCATCCCCCCTTTTGTTAACTCTATCCCATTAGGGCAGCAGCTCACGCTCTGGAGCAACGACAGGTGACACAAGGAATGTCCTATCCTTCGTATCGTATTGCCACACGCAGCTGGCTCTTTCTCATAACACTATCAAGCTATACCCAGCTGGCCTCTAGCATTTCCTGTCCTTACAGGACCCTGGAAAGCCATCTGTGTTCATAGCCCACACAATGAGATCCCTCATACGTGGCATGCAGAAACATCAGCCCGTAGCCGATGGCAAACGCTTACCCATCACCAATGCTATCTTTAGGGACATGTCTAAAATCCTGGCCTGTTCCCATTTGGGGTTCTGCCCAATCTCGTCGTCCAAGCGGCCATCTACCTGGCAGACGCCACCTGACTAGCATTCAAGACTATTATGTCCTTCATCTCGCGGTCTCCAGAACTCAACAATTTGGACCCAGGGGTCGACATCAACCTCTTTCAGATTAACAATGCCTGGTGCCCAGTGGTGGTACTCGACCGGCTACTGTCTCACCTGCCCAGTCAATCTGTCTATAGCCCGCCATTGCCTTTTCCAACCAGCCCTCTAAGTGGCAGCCAATTTATCAGGCACGTTAAGATCCTATGGGTCAGATATCTGTCTAACTGACCCGTCCACTCTGTCATCGGCCAGCTCATGGTGGTGACCCGTGGTCCGTAACAATTAGACTTTCTCCAACTACAGCTGGGGACCCAGGTTTAACAACTCAAGACCTCTGGCGCTCTACTTCCTGTATTATCAGAACTTACGATCAGTCCACCGCAGACGGTCCATCTACCGGCGAACCTGCTGCTCTAACCCGTCTTGGGGTTTACCCTTGTCCGGTCCTAAAATCTGTACAGGGATTTCTATCGTAACCACTACCCATTCGCAAACGGTAGCCGATGC
>BLSH010449353.1:323979-337356 GCA_018402905.1 Glandirana rugosa | reverse complement strand
GGAAGGCTCTGGAAAGAGTCCAATTTGTTTAGTCCTTATGGTGTGATCCAGTGGTGGGGGAGGAAAAAAAAAGGGGGGGGGGCGGGGGGGTCAAGTCTCACAAAGAGCAGCTGGTGTATGAGGTTGAAGAAGCCTCTGCACTGTAAAAAGAAGAAAAACACAGCTCCTCTAAGTGCAGATGGTTTAAAAGCATTTAATACCAAAGGATAAAAGGCACTCACAAACAAATGAGTGTAATCAGCATTGCAGTGTAAGTCACTGCACACTTCTTTAAGGGTCCTGCGGGGGGGCTTTTCCGGCAAGTGATGGTAGTTGTTTGATAAGTCCGGGATGTCAGCAAGTGTCCTTAACCATGTTGCACTGGTGGCTCCCAGTGCTTCCTAGTTTTGGGACTAGTAATGCATTCCACTGAGTTGCAGCACTTCCAGTCGTGGGGTGAGGCGTGCTATACAGGAAACAGTTGATTTATAATTGGTGATATGGCTTATTGTACATGCTAAAACTTCCTACTAATTAACATTTTGACTAATTGATTGTGGAAAATCAGGCTCCATGTGATCTTTCAAAAATATGAATTAGGGGTTTTCATATTGGTATTGGGCAAACATACTGTATATGCTTGTTCTATGAAGCACAATGGGAGGTGAAGCACTTAGCAGATATTTTTGATGCCTGGTACATAAAATGAGACGAATGATTGTCCGTTTTGTTTTACATGCTAGTCTCATATCGTAAATGAAGAGTTTACTAAAGTTACGAAAATTTTCGTACGACAGAATAAAAATTTGGAAGTGATGTAATGTGTTGTAGTGCACTTGTATGGTATTTTTGAAAGAAAACTGTACTGTTTAAACGGAAATTGTAAAATTTTCGTGTTTGTCGTATCTGATAATTTTGAATGAATTGTCGTGATCGCCTCTCAAAAGCTGTGTACTAATGATCAGATTGCGATCGCTTCAAAAGTGGTATTTTTCATACAATTTTATGATCGTGAGTGTGTGCCTTTAAGGATTAAGGTTTCAGGCTTTTAGGGGGAACAATAGCAAATAGCTGGAAGCAATCCCGTCCAACCAATCTACTCACCTCCTAAAAAACAAGCTTTGACAGGGGAAATCTTCATAACTGAGTAGGGCCATTAGGCATACAAATGCTCTTTTATAGTATGTCTGTGCCCACACTATGGCTAATTTAACAATATGTCACAAACTCATCAGTGAATGGATCGATAAGAAGTATGAATTAAAATATTCACCTTTATTCAGTCATTCACTGAGCAATGTCTCACTGGTCTGGTCAGTGACAAAGTCACCCATGGAGACAGGTATTTCTCTGCCCTGTTTAGTGATCCTTTTGCCATTGAATTGTTACAGTGCCAAGCCCAAGTCTTTGCATTATATTACTAAATATGCCCATACAACAGAATAATTTATTTTAAAAAATCAACTTCACACTTAAAATGGAAAAGCAGATAATGGGGAAATTTAGTCATTTTCATTTCAAACTGCAGTAACTTCAACTCAAATTCAAAGGGACATTTCTCATTTTTTCTTGAATTCATTTGGATATTTTGAGCAAGTTATGGTGAAAAAAATCACCACTTAAATAAATTTAATCTTTTTAAAAACTCCTCTTAGATGAACTCAGTGCATCCCAGTAATACAAGCTTCAATGCATTTAAGATGCATTACATTAATATATCACTCTCTGGATATTATCAGTCTTTGGGGTATGTGCAGATCCCATATTTCTGTAATTTTAAATGCTTTTTTTAGAAAAACTATTTTATATTTATATGTATCATGATACCTTGATAATGACAACAGAATTCCAGTTGGTTTATGTAGATAAGAAAAATGTCATAATATCATGAATCATATTTCCTTGTCGGAATTGAATCTTTTAAAATATGCATGTGTTTCTTTTTTCCAACTCCATGTCAAGGTCTGATGCTGCCTTACAGATTGTGCCAAGACTGTTGTTGCTTGAGCTCTCCTGATTTTTTTAAGCAATCACTCTACTATTCCATGGGTTAAATTTCCATTTTCAGACTTAAATCTTGTCTTATCCCCCCTTCTTCTTAAGTATGCAAATTACAAGAGGTTATTGTTCTAAAGTGAAATTAAATAGCTATGAAAAAGCCAGACCATTAATAAAATTTCCATAATATCCCCAGGATATGCCAGCAATTTCTGCAGTTGTGGATAGGAGGAGGAGTTGGAAAGGAGAGTGCTATATTTACATGGCATTGATGTAATTAATTGTGTAAAACACAGGAGTAGATGTGTCTGAAGGGGGCTGGGGTGGGAAATTCACAATTTGCTGTCATTTCTTTTCCATTTTTTGCTATAGCTATAAACAGCAAATGAATTTACCATTCATTAATAGAGAAAAAAAGAATTGTAGATGTGACCCAACATAATGCTGACGCATATATTTACCAAGGCCCATAAATTGTTAGCTATTATCTTAAAAAAATCTTTCCAAAAATTGAAGACTGCATTAAAGGAGTAGTTCACAGATTTAAAAACAATCTGTCCAGCCTCCCTCCCTATCCTCTTCAGGGGTACATAAAGTGTATATAAAATACAGCAGTGCTAGTGAAAATCTAGTGCCAGGCTGCTCCTACAGTAAGGGAACATCCCATTCCAGTCTTAGAGACATTAGTGCCTCAGCACGGGTAGCATGGCACTAGATTTTTAACAGAGGTAAGGAGGAGGTATGTAAGGACCTGCAGATGGAATGGCCCAATTTAGGGGGTTATAGGGAGGGAGGTTGAACAGATTAAAATGTGTGAACGTATCCTTTAAAAATGGAGTCCCTTTACCTGCAAATCTGCCAGATTGTTTTATTGTAATGGGCCAATGCACAAGAGTATCCAATACTAATACACAATGCATTATACAGGAGAGGACTGCATATCTGATTCTTTAATGACTGCACATATATCTGGTCATGTTATACACGCATTGTGATTTGATGTTTAGGATTGTTTGTTTCATAATATGCCTTTTAGAATTTTCCATCTACCTCCTTTTCTAGTTCAGTTCCCTCTTCGTTGTGAGCTCCACCCGTCAAGATGAATGCTCTAGACTCCATCTACAGTATATGTGTATTGCTGGAAAGGTTCATATTATGATCTTTTGACCTATTTGTGTGTTCACTGTTGTCAAGATTTTTTACAGCTTGGAAGAAACTTTTCAATGATCTTCAAGGTGTCATTCTGATGTCAACTGTCTGCTAACACCACTGAGGCTGTAAATTGTCGCTACCTTAGTTACAACTTCATGTTATAGCGATTACACTTTCAATTTCTAGACTGGTGAGGCAGTACATAACTTAATCACAGTAACATTCTTGATAGGGCAGTCCACCCAAAAGTGATATTTTTGTTAAAGATGGAATGTGATGGGCTGTCCTGACTTCTTTTGGGTCTAGGATACGTTATCGGTGAGAAGAGAAATACCTGCTAGAGATCCCCTCTGTGTTTGTCTGTTCTATTATTCCAGCTTAGTAGGATCTCCTAATATTTAAATGATGCCAAAATATTTAGTGGTTCCTGCTTAAATTGTCCAACAACACGAATGAAGAAAAAATTGAAATTACACACAATACTGTTAGAGCAGTGTCCTCAAAGAGCAGAGATTGGAATCTACAGCAAGTCTACCCAATAAGGCAACAGATCCACAGGATGCATGATCAGGGTGCACTTGATCAAGCAGCTCCACAGAATAGAATGTACCCATATACTATAACAAAACAAGCTAAAAGAAATAGCACATGGACCTTTTTATTCTTTATTGAATAAAAGAACAAAGTGGCAACTCACAAAACTACACAAGAGTACAGTGCATATCAGTCAGGGAAAGTCAGTCAGATGCACCCCACATGCTCTGGCCAGTCCAAACAGCAGTCCTCAACACGGGGGGAGGGGGGAGAGAGGTACAACCTGTAATGAAGGAAAGGTTAGGCAGGCAGAGCATTTTGAGGTTATTGTCTTCTTTTTAAAAGGAGGCTTATAAAATAGGAGGAATTCCTCAAAACATGTTGCCTGGGTAACCCCTCCTTGTGAAGTTTTGTGAGTTGCCACTTTATTCTTTTCATTAATAAATGTACATTTTTTTTTTGTATGAGATTAGTTTGTCTCCCTAAATTGTCCATAGAGAGTGTAAATATGTAATGGATTGTGGACTTTGCTCTAAGGAAGTTGTAATTTCAGTCACAATGATGTAAGAGGGGGTAAATGCAATTAGAGTATCAGGTGACAGAATGTAAAATGGCTCATTTGCCACTGCAGGTAAAGTAGGTACAATTACTTGCTGGTTTTCTTTAGTCAGGGGTCACACCCAGCCTGCTACAAGATTTTATCCAGCCTCCAAATAGAGTCAGTGACATATCTTCAATGTGCACCGGTTGAGGATTAAAGTTAGCAGATGTTGCCTATGGTCTCCACTTCTGATGTGGGGACCCAGATGAAAGCGAAAAAAAGGATATGACAGTGGGCAGTATGTACAGGAGAGGAGTGTGGAGGGTGTGATAGAGGGCAGTATGTACAGGAGAGAAGTGTGGAGGATGCGACAGTGGAGAGTATGTACAGGAGAGGAGTGTGGAGGATATGACAGTGAGCAGTATGTACAGGAGAGGAGTGTGGAGGATATGACAGTGAGCAGTATGTACAGGAGAGGAGTGTAGAGGATATGACAGTGAGCAATATGTACAGGAGAGGAGTGTGGAGGATATGACAGTGAGCAGTATGTATAGGAGAGGAGTGTGGAGGGTATGGCAGTGGGCAGTATGTACAGGAGAGGAGTGTGGAGGATATGACAGTGAGCAGTATGTACAGGAGAGGAGTGTGGAGGGTATGGCAGTGGGCAATATGTACAGGAGAGGACTGTGGAGGATATGACAGTGGGCAGTATGTACAGGAGAGGAGTGTGGACAGTATCTACAGGAGAGGAGTGTGGAGGATATGATAGAGAGCAGTATGTACAGGAGAGGAGTGTAAAGGGTATGCCAGTGGACAGTATGGACAGGAGAGGAGTGTGGAGGATATGACAGTGGGCAGTATGTACAGGAGAGGAGTGTGGAGGGTATGACAGTGGACAGTATGTACAGGAGAGGAGTGTGGAGGGTATGGCAGTGGGCAATATGTACAGGAGAGGACTGTGGAGGATATGACAGTGGGCAGTATCTACAGGAGAGGAGTGTGGAGGGTATGGCAGTGGACAGTATCTACAGGAGAGGAGTGTGGAGGATATGACAGAGAGCAGTATGTACAGGAGAGGAGTGTAAAGGGTATGACAGTGGACAGTATGGACAGGAGAGGAGTGTGGAGGGTATGGCAGTGGGCAGTATGTACAGGAGAGGAGTATGGAGAATATGACAGTAGACAGTATGTACAGCTGAGGAGTGTGGAGGGTATAACAGTGGACAGTGTGTACAGGAGAAGAGTGTGGAGGGTATGACAGTGGGCAGTATGTACAGGAGAGGAGTTTGAAGGGTATGGTATATGGTGGGCAATATGCACTGGAATATAAAATGGCTCATTTCCCACTGCAGGTAAAATAGCTACCATTACTTACTGCTTTTCTTTAGTGATTTCAGCATCTTCCAGTGGTCGCCACTTCTGATGTAAGGTGGAATCTGATGGGAACCCTGATGTAAGGGGGTACTCTGATGTAAGGGGTATTTCAAATGGGGACCAGATGAAAGCGAAACCCTGGCTAGGATTTTTCTTGACTTGCGATTATTTGTAAAATATACAATGCAGCCATCATACTGAAAAGTTTGGAGACTCCTGCTCTATTTTATAAGAATATTCTACATTTTATTTAGATGGGAGTTTGTTGGTTAGAAATGTACATTTCATCCAGTTTTTATTTTCAACATTTCACCTACATGTGCCATGGCAAGCTCCAGAAGTACCAGAAAACTTTTTTTCTGAAGTTGAAAAATCACTTCACATGTTCTCCATTCACCACAAGATTCTTCCTTTCAGTCTCTAGACACTTAACACCCTGTACTGTGCTATATCTGATGTAAGGTATGAGTGACAAACCAAACAAACATGCATGGGGCTGGCAATTTAATGAATCACAGCATGAACTGGGAGAAATAACTCTTTCAATTTTAATAACTAAAGGTATCCATAAACATAAGATGATAGTTGCTCAGGAAACGATTGTATGTCTGTGGGTTACCCTCATCCTGTGCAGACCTCCTGGGCCAACTGATCTAGGGAAACAATTTATAATCCAAGATTAATTTTTATCATGGAAGCCACTAAATTTTATTTCTGTTTTGAGGAGAAAATAAATAATGTGTTTTGTAAATAAGATTTTGTTTGATATGCAAAAATAATATAATATTATTACTGATCAAAATAAAACTGCGATGTAGTGGCCAAAAAAATTTTGTTATTTCTAATATACACTATGTTTTGCCAGTTTATATACCTCGATTTGTACTCACGGATAGTAATATATGGGTCTGGGGATTCCTTGAAGAGGAAGAATATATAAACCCATAATGGATTTTACCAGATGACCCTTATTGTACATTAGAGAAGGCAGGCACTAAACATGTTTATACATATACACATGCATGTTTAATTCAGTCTGATTGCAGATACGGTATATACTGTATGACATATTTGTTGCACAAAACAACTGTGCAACAGTTATATTTTCCAACCCACCATGTAATGTCTATGGGGACATGAACAGACAAGAGAATTGATGAGTCCAACTAAAGCTATACATAGAGATGAGAGGGCAACCACCAAAAGATCTTCCCCGTGAAAGATTTTTTCCACAAACTCTAAAGCTTAGATGATGTTTATGGCTATAAGGGATGAGAAGTAAAGGACACAACTGGCATCGCATTTTTTTTCAGTGGAAACAATAACTGGCTAAAAGAACAATATAGCTTATCACAATTACCCTCAATTTCTGTTGGACAGGGATGTCTATGGTGGCCTTCTAGTATCCATAAACTACGGATTGTTTTGTTTAAGGGTTCATGACACTACCATCCATGGCCTTATCTTGCGAAACAATAATAGTCATGTAGGAAATTCCAAGTCACTCAGTTAACTCTTCCCTGAGATTGGTTGGCCCACAGAGGCTTCAGAGTCCCTATAGTGCCATAACTGGCAAATTTAGGTAAGCACTATCTTATGTCCATAGAAACCTTAGCAGATGGGGGAAGTATCTGTAAATTTAGCTATAGGATACCGAAGGAGCGTGTCTCATGGGGAGCCTTGAAAAGTCTTGTTTGGGATTTACAAATCTTGCAGGCTCCTTTCTTATACCCTTTAAGTCCTCTGGTCCACTCCAAATTGTGCACCTTTCCCTGTCAGGCAGTGCTCTACAGCTTGGGGACCAGAGAGGTCAAGTATGCCTAAAACTACATAACTGTGTATGTGGAGGCTGTCAAGCAGATGGGGAGCCTGATAGGTTTGTACTGTTGAATAGTTAGTGCCAGGTTTTGTTTTTTAACGTTTTGTATCTATTTATTTTAGAGCACTATACAGCCCCTGTAAATTGCACAAATATATGCACTACTGTTTTGTCAAGACACTACTGGACTGGCCTCTTCACCTAAAAGGTTGCTCACTCCAGAGAGAATTGCAACTGCTACCTACCCCCCAGCTCACAGAGACATATGTGCAGTGTTATATCACTTACATGTCCTGAAAACTCTAAGAGCCAGTTCACACTGAGGCGACTTGTCAGGCGAATCAAGTCACCTGACAAGTCGTCCCCATGCAGTGCAATGGAACTGTTCTAATAGGAGCGACTCAGGTCGCTCCGACTTAGAAAAAGGTTCCTGCACTATTTTCGGGGTGACCTCAGTGCGACTTGCATTGACATCTATGTAAAGAAGTCTCCTTGCAAGCCACGCTGAGGTCGCCTCGAGCAGGGCGACTTGCTTTGCCCTGCAAGTCGCGCCGCTCCAGTGTGAACTGGCTCTAAAGGTCTTCTCCATCCTCCAAAGTTGTTGCAAAACTACAAGTCCCATCATGCCTCTGCCTCTGGGTTTCATGCTTGTGGCTATCAGAGTCTTGCTATGCCTCATGGGATTTGTAGTTCTGCAACATCTGGAGGTCCGCTAATTGCATATCCTTGACATAGAATATAACTATTATCTTCGTGAATGCCAAGTTTCACTCAGCTAGATTGGGACTAGAGAAGTGGCTCTGACATAGAAAACTCCCACCCCAGCCCGCCTCAGTTTGCATAACCGAACTTTGTTAAGCCCATTGGAGCTGCATGTAAATTCTAACACCTCTGTAGAGTAGCTGCAGTGAATGCTACCTTCTTTTTGCAGATTGAATCATTCTCAAGATCACTCCCAACAAAGTCCTAACTCCTGAATCCCTAATTCTTGATGAGTGGGTCTTTTTAAAGGGTCCTTTTTTGTATTGCCAAGAATGCAACAGCAGGCTGAAATTTCTGCCTCATGAAACAGAGAAAGACTCCATGATGGAGTTGAGCATTTTGTACTGAAAGAACTCAGTGCTGAAATCTTAAAGAAATATCTCCAGGCAATAAGTCATCTCATTCCCTGGTATCCACGCACAACTGAACTTTTGGTTCTTGGTGGACTGTATATAGCTTATTAATCTCAGACCATCAAGCTTCTGGCTAATTATGGACCTGCCATTTCCAACAGTCTCTGTGGAAAAAGTTTGAATGCTTGGCTTAAAACTTTTGTTCATAGTCTATATTCTGTATGCACTGCACACACTATAAAAGCAATATGATTATATAAGAATGTGCAAATAAAGCTAAAAGAAAAGTCATAAGGTAATATTAAATAAAGCGTGGCAGATACATGACAGACGTGTCTGACTGATAATAACTAAGAACGCAGATAATTACCTTCTGACCATCACATACAGAATATCAGTTCCATGCAGGTGTGGGTTTCATCTAAATCAAACTTCAATTTAATAGCTGAGCCACATGCAAAACCTCTTTAATTTTCAGGGAGTAGATAATAAGTGAGATATACTTATCATATCTTGCAGGACTCTATTTCAAGACTATGCTTCTAGAAATTGCTCCAGTTTATGGAAGTTAAAATGAGACAATATCTATACTCATGTACATCCAGAGGGCAATGATAGCTATTTTCAAGACGGTGACTTTGCAATTACAACATTATCAAGCAACTAATTTCTTTCTTCCCAAGTAGCCACTTAAAAGAAACTTTGGGAAGCGCTAATGGAAGACTCTAATTGAGGGCCAGGATTCATCTCATTTTCTTTTTTGAACAGGTGGTAAAAACAGACACAGCAGGTAATTCACACTACCTCAAAAACTGTCGGTTTAAGGAGACAACTAATCATGGAAAGCTTCCAGTTGCAAATTATCAGCTTCAAATTAAATCCACAGCTCTCGCCCTCATAAAAAAACACTACCTCCCCTCTGTGTTGGGGGATTTGGGGTACTTGAGAAACAGTTTACAAATGATTATTCCCTTTAATGTATCACCTGCATTGTATAGAAGGGACTGTATTTCCAAACAAGCAGTGTGAAATGTGTCATTGTTGCAATGTATTAAGCTCCTCAGAGCCACAGGGACATGAACACATGGCTGTTTAAATAAAGGATCTAAATATTTCTGATTCGCACAGCCACTTATTTTACTAAATCATCATGTCTAGTGGTGATTTACAGCATAATACTGTATGCAGTGGTAGCTAATCAGTGATATCATTTTTAGTTGAGGTCTACCGAATACTGAAGCAGAATTATAGACAATCGGTGCAGTTGAAATACATAAATGTTTAGTGCTTTACCTGCCAAAGGCTTTGTAAATCTGTTCATCCAGTCTTGTGATCACCCTGTCATGCTATATAGCCATGTAGGTGGAAAATGTATTTTTGGTTCAGGAATTCAGCTCCCTATTTCACCTATGAACTTCCAGCTGAATCACAGGGCAATGAATCAGCACATTTACCTTTGTCCACTGGACAGTGAGGCGATCCAGATAGCATTATAATTAAATCGAGAAGCAGCAGAGTGATCTTGCTCTGTAGTGCAGCAGATTTGTGTAAATCACAAATTTGCCTAAATCAAATTGCACAAATTACAAAACCATTGACAGGTAAAATATCCAACATTAAATATGGCCATAATAGAGTAAACACAGTCATTGTGCAACCATTTAAGATAAAATATAACATGCTTTTGCAGTTATTGTTGTATATTACTGTTTCTGAATGTTCATAACAGTTGTAAAATTAGCTTACAGGTCCTTAAAGCGTATATCCAACCCAAACATTTACAGTAGGGGAGGACAATTCCCCAACAGCCACAGAGACAAAATAAAAAAAATATTCTTTATTCGAATAAGAGAAATGTAGAACCCTTTACCCATAACAGTTTGAAAACAACTAATATTCTTTAACAAAAGAACATACATTTGACATTATCAATTATGCTATCAAAATTAGCGTGTGCTGTAATTTGCCTTCAGCATTGTCTCTTCTCGGAGACTGCAAATTTGTTGAAGCCTACAGGAGTCACTTCCTTATTGGAAACTCTCTCTGTCTCTCTCTTTCCTTGGTCTCAAACACTATATATTACTATCACTTTCTGTAAATAAAATGTGTGTATTTCCAGCCTTGATTGTAAGTCTTGTCTCAGCTAGAAAGGAAGGCCCACAGAAGCTTTAGAGTGCTAAATTTCACGGGCCGCCACTGCCAAGGGAGAAAGGAGAGAATATCAGGGAGATAAGATAAGACTTTATGCTTGTACTTTTAACTCTTTTCTTTCTCCCTGGCAGCAGAGTTTGTACTGTCACCTCCATTGCTTCAGGAGGGGACAGGTGGAAAAGTTTCAGCAGAACAGCATCTGCATCCAATCAGGTCAATAAACAACAGGTTGCAGCAAATAATGTATCCATCTATGCTGTGTAGCCTGGATAGAGAAATCTGTTAGAATTTTTTTGCTTAGCCTGCAGGCTGACCAGAAAAAAAATCTATCAGTGAATGGCCAGCTTAAGACTACCCTGTCCAAAGGGTGACAACACTTCTGCATGATTTAATTGCAGGACAAGTAGCGTTGTCATTCTTATAAAGTAAGTAGAGTAATCATGACTTTACGGGCAGGATCAATAGATAATAAAACAATGTTACATGAGACCCAGAAAAGCTAAAACTGCTGTGTTATTATTTATTACAGGCGATTATAGAGCACTGTTAATTTACATACCGTTTTACATATTATTCATTCACATTAGTTCCTGTCCTCAAGGAGCTTATAATCAAAGATTAGTATATACCTGCTTGGGTGTTGATCTGAGGTCAGGTTCAGCGAACATCCCTAAAAATACACCAATCGCAAATTTTAATGCAAACCCCATTGAAGTAAACAGGAGGTGAATTTTGAAAATAGGCCAGTAGGCAATGGATTGTTGAACAAAGGGGATGGGGGGCTGAGCATTGTCCTGGACAACATGTACTAATGCAAACATTTTTAATACCATTCTTGCGTGAGCAAAGGTTATAGGGCAATATTAAAAATACACATTATTTTAAATAACACACTTGGGAGATGCTGTAAACCTGTCTGTGAAGTGTTGCATGTGTTGGATGCACAAAGTGAGTTTTGCAAAGAAAAGAAAATGCCATTTTAATTGTCAGCTGCTAATGACATTCATGTGTGATTACCCTCAACATCCATACCAGACCTTTATCCTAGATGAGATTGTTGGATATATATATTGTGAGGGGGACCCCACAAAAATAGAAAAACAATGTGAGGTTTCCCTTAAACATTTATACTAGACCCTTCTCCTTGATGAGTGTCTGGTATGAATTTTATTCTATACCAGACCCTTATCCAAGCATGCAGCATAGCTAGTGCAGAAAGGGGGGAAGACAATGAATATTTAGCACCTCTTCTCCTAAACTACACCAGGCTAAATGTCCTCAGCATAGGGAGGGTGGTAGCTTGCCAGGGTGGTCTCATATTGATGGGCTTCAAAAGTACAAAGACCTCTTACACCCAACCTTGGCCTGGTAGTTGTGGGGGTCTTCAGTGGAAAAAAAATCGGAAAAAAAGTCCATTGAAGAGCTTTATTAAAAAAAAGCAATAAAAGTCCAATAATGTAGATCCATCGTTAATCGCGCCATCCAGAAATGCAGATTTACATCAATCACAATGATTTATACCTGCTGAAAAAAACACGCTGACTATGTCCACTTTCAAATGACATTTCCCTAGCTGACATCAGGATGTAAACAAAGGAGTGGAGTATGCTGAGTGACATCATTGACCAAATATGGCCCACATTTGGTCAATGATATCACCTTGGCTACCCCGCCCTTTGTTTATATTAAGCTGCAGGGTCCAGGAGCCGTTATTCACAGCGAGCAGCCATCGAGTTGATGTGTTTTTTCACTTGGATCTAATTTCCAAATGACATGATTGATGATGAATTTACACCGCACAATTTCTTTTTTAATAAAGTTTTTAAAACACGTGGTTTGTTTATTTACATTGTTCTTTTTTGTCAATGGTTAACCAGGGGCCTTATGTACCCCTTAGTCATTCACCTGGAGGGGAGCAGTAACTAGGCACTTCCAGATTCCTATGTTAGATCCACTTTATATTAATGACCGGGTGGAATATCAAACTTCCCCAGCAATACAGGTACCCAGTGGCGTAACTAGAACCCTCAGGGCCCCAATCCAAGAAACCATGAAGGGCCCCCCCTGACAGGGCCCTTTCCTCGGAGCCCGGTGTCGGAGTGCCAGGGCCCAGTCGCAAGTGTATGGCTGCATATAAAATGAACCAATCTCTCCATTTCCCCCACACTTCTTCTCCACTTCCTCCCGCAGGCATTCAGCAGCTGCAGGAGGAAAATGGAGAGATTGGTTCCTCTATGCCGGTGTTTCTCAATCTCTTTACAGTCAGGGCTCCCTTGAAGGTTACCCCTAGGTGAATGAGGATGCACTGCAACCGCTCCACAACTGTGTGCATTGCACACAGTTGCAACATAGTGGTGATGCATTTAGAGGGTTAAAACAGGCGGTCAGGAGGCAACAGATTGCCTCTTTACCAGCTGTCAAATGCCTGAGCATGGATCGCTTTCAGAGGAACAGCATTTTTTTGCTGGTACTATGAACAAGCGGGGAAAAAAAATTAGTGATTGTACACATGGGGGTGAGGATTAAAAGCACATACATACAATGTGTATACACACATGTACGCACACACACATATATAAACACATACATAATGCACACACACACACACATACATATATACTGTATATATGTACACATATAAACACACACACACATTCATGTACGAGTCCGTAAACTGTCGACCATTTCTCCGTTAGACAACGGAGGACTGGCGG
>BLSH010449353.1:293584-311914 GCA_018402905.1 Glandirana rugosa | reverse complement strand
CCGCTGAGACCAGTGCTGAGGGTTAATAATGCGTCCACTGACACCAGTGCTGGGGGTTAATAATGCGTCCACTGACACCAGTGCTGGGGGTTAATAATGCATCCGCTGAGACCAGTGCTGGGGGTTAATAATGCATCTGCTGAGACCAGTGCTGGGGGTTAATAATGCATCTGCTGAGACCCGTACTCGGGGGTTAATAATCCGTCCACTGACACCAGTGCTGGGGGTTAATAATGCGTCCGTTGAGACCAGTGCTGGGGGTAATAGTGTGTCCACTGATTTCAGTGCTGGGCTTTAATATTGCGTCCGCTGAGACCAGTGCTGGGGGTTAATAGTGTTTTTGCTGACACAAATGCTGTGGTTAATAATGCGTCTGCCGACACCAGTGCTGGGGGTTAATAATGCGTCCACTGACACCAATGCCAGAGGTTAATAATGCGTCTGCTCAGACCAGTACTGGGGGTTAATAATGCGTCTGCTGAGACCAGTGCCAGAAGTTAATAATATGTCCACTGATACCAGTGCTGGGGGTTAACAATGCGTCTGCTGACACCAGTGCTGGGGGTTAATAATGCGCCCGCTGAGACAGACCAGTGCTGGGGGCAATAGTGTGTCCGCTGACACCAATGCTGGGGGTTAATAATGCGTCCGCTGACACCAATGCTGGGGGTTAATAATGCGTCCACTGACACCAATGCTGGGGGTTAATAATGCGTCCACTGGGACCAGTGCTGTGGGTAATAGTGTGTCCGCTGACACCAATGCTGGGGTTAATAGTGCGTCCGCTGACACCAGTGCTGGGGTTTAATAATGCGTCCGCTTAGATCAGGACTGGGGGTTAATAATTCATCCACTAACACCAATGCTGGGGGTTAATAATACGTCCACTGACACCAGTGTTAGGGGTTAATAATGCGTCCGCTGACACCAATGCTGGGGGTTAATTATGCGTCTGATGACACCAGTGCTGGGGGTTAATAATGCGTCTGTTGACACTATTGCTGGGGGTTAATAATGTGTCTGCTGACACCAGTGCTGGGGGTTAATAATGCATCCAGTGACACCAAAGCTGGGGGTTAATAATGCGTCCGCTGAGACCAGTGCTGGGGGCAATAGTGCGTCCACTGACACCAGTGCTGGGCTTTAATAATGCCTCCGCTGAGACCAGTGCTGGGGGTTAATAGTGCATCCGCTGACACCAATGCTGGGGGTTAATAGTGCATCCACTGACACCAATGCTGGGTGTTCATAGTGCGTCTGCTGACACCAGTGCTGGGGGTTAATAGTGCATCTGCTGACACCAATGCCGGGTGTTCATAATGCATCTGCTGACACCATTGCTGGATGTTCATAGCACTTCCACTGACACCAGTGCAGGGGTTAATAATGTGTCTACTTACACCAATGCTGGGGGTTAATAGTGTGTCCGCTGACACCAGTGTGAAAATTATTATGAGTAGCTATGAGTAAGCGCCGTTGAGAGGGGCGTGGAACGTGTCAGTTTGCCCTATTTTGTACTGCATGGACTTTTATTCACAATAAAGAAGCGGTGCGGCTATCTGAAATTTGTCTTTTACTGAAAATTATTAGTGCCCCCTCTAGTTTTGACTGTGGTATCTTATGTGCCCCCCATATATTGTTCCTAGAATCGCCACTACATGAGCTTTGTTCTGAAATGCCCTGCAGCGCTATAATAAAGTCCCGGCTCCTAGACAGGCTCCTGTGAGATAGACAGAACACTGATCCAATGCAGTGAAATTGAATCAGTGTGATGTGTATCATAGGAGCCGCGACCTGGTCTAGGAGGCGGGACATTTACAGTGGCCGCCCGGGTGATTCGAATCCAAGCTCTGTGACAGCAGGAGATCATTGCCACTCTGTGTGATCCATTGGCACTGGTAAGCTGCAATTGTTGAATGCTGGCAGGCTGCAATTGGTGGGTACTGGTAGGCTGCATTTGGTGGGCACTGGTAGGCTGCGATTGGTGGGCACCGACAGGCTGTAATTGGTGGGCACTGATAAGCTGCATTTGGTGGGCACTGGTAGGCTGCAGTTGGTGGGCACTGGTAGGCTGTAATTGGTAGACACTGGTAGGCTGCATTTGATGGACACTGCACTGGTAGGCTGCATTTGGTGGCCACTGAAAAGCTGCATTTGATGGGCACTGGTAGGCTGCAATTGGTCAATTGGTGGGCACCGGTAGGCTGCATTTGATGGACACTGCACTGGTAAGCTGCATTTGGTGGGTATTGATAAGTTGCATTTGATGGACACTGGTAGGGTGCGATTGGTGGGCACTGATAAGCTGCATTTGATGGACACTAGTAGGGTGCAATTGGTGCACACTGATAAGCTGCATTTGGTGGGCATTGATAAGCTGCATTTGGTGGGCACTGGTAGACTGCAATTGGTGGGCACTGGTAGGCTGCACTTGGTGGGCACTGGTAGGCTGCATTTGATGGGCACTGGTAGGCTGCTTTTGATGGGCACTGATAAGGTACATTTGCTGGGCACTGGTAGACTGCAATTGGTGGGCACTGGTAGGCTGCATTTGGTGGGCACTAGCAGGCTGCAATTAGTGGGCACTGGCAGGCTGCATTTGATAGGCACTGGTAGGCTGCATTTGGTGGGCACTCGTAGGCTGCATTTGGTGGGCACTGATAGGCTGCATTTGATGGACACTGATAAGGATGCATTTGGTGGGCATTGGTAGGCTGCATTTGGTGGGCACTGGTAAGCTGCAATTGGTAGGCACTGGTAGGCTGCATTTGATGGACACTACACTGGTAAGCTGCATTTGGTGGGCACTGATAAGCTGCATTTGATGGGCACTGGTAGGCTACAATTGGTGGGCACTGATAAGCTGCATTTGGTGGGCACTGATAAAGCTGCATTTGTTGGGCATTGATGAGGCTGCATTTGATGGGCACTTGTGGGCTGCATTTGATGCATTGGGCCCTTGTATCATTTCTGCAGTCTCTGACCATCTTTTGTATCATGTCTGCAGTCTCTGACCATCTCTTGCATCATTTCTGCAGTCTCTGATCATCTCTTGTATTGTCTGCAGTCTCTGACCATCTCTTCTAGTATGTCTGCAGTCTCTGACCCTCTCTTGTATCATGTTTGCAGTCTCTGACCATCTCTTGTATCATGTCTACAGTCTCTGACCATGTCTTGTATTATGTCTGCAGTCTCTGACCATCTCGTGTATCATTTCTGCAGTCTCTGGCCATGTCTTGTATTATTTCTGCAGTCTCTGACCATCTTTTGTATCATGTCTGCAGTCTCTGACCATCTCCTGTATCATGTCTGCAATCTCTGATCATCTCTTGTATTATGTCTACAGTCTCTGACCATCTCTTCTAGTATGTCTGCAGTCTCTGACCCTCTCTTGTATCATGTCTGCAGTCTCTGATCATCTCTTGTATCATGTCTACAGTCTTTGACCATATCTTGTATTATGTCTGCAGTCTCTGACCCTCTCTTGTATCATTTCTGCAGTCTCTGATCATATCTTGTATTCTGTCTGCAGTCCTTAACCATCTTTTGTATCATGCCTGCAGTCTCTGACCCTCTCTTGTATCATGTCTGCGGTCCCTGACCATCTTTTGTATTATGTCTGCAGTCTCTGACAATCTCTTGTAGTATGTCTGCAGTCTCTGACCCTCTCTTGTATCATGTCTGCAGTCTCTGACCCTCTCTTGTATCATGTCTGCAGTCTCTGACCATGTCTTGTATTATGTCTGCAGTCTCTGACCATCTCTTGAAGTATGTCTACAGTCTCCGACCATCTCTTGTATCATGCCTGTAGTGTCTGACCATCTCTTGTATCATGTCTACAGTCTCTGACTATCTCTTGTATCATACTCCTAGATTGTAAGCTCTAACGAGCAGAGCCCTCTGATTCCTCCTGTATTGAATTGTATTATAATTGTACTGTCTGCCCTAATATTGTAAATCGCTGTGCAAACTGTTGGCGCTATATAAATCCTGTATTATAATAATAATAATGTCTTCAGTCTCTGCCCATCTCTAGTATTATGTCTGCAGTCTCTGACCATCTCTTGTATCATATCTGCAGTCTCTGACCATGTCTTGTATTATGTCTGCAGTCTGTGACCGTGTCTTGTACTATGTCTGCAATCTCTGACCATCTCCTGTACTATGTCTGCAGTATGTCTGCGGGCTCTTTCTAACAGACTCTCTAACAGAAGCCCTCTCTGTGTCCATCATAGGCACCCCATCCAGGTCTCAGTAGAGTATTCTTTTCCTGTATTTTGTTTATTTAAGAGATCATGGGAGGATCCCAGGGCAATGAAGACTCCTTAGGGGAGCATCTCTGTGTTTGAGTCATTGCAATAGAAACATTTGTAAAGGGGAGGAGTTAGTAAGATAACCACGCCCATGTGAGGGCGGCAGAAATATTTCTGCACCCAGGCGTCTGTGACCCTAGGATCGGCCCTGGTTCCTGTTTCTTCACTCAAGCTGATTCCATGTGTTTCTGCAGTGTCCATGCACTGAAACCCCATCCCCTAGTCGCCGTTTTTGTGTATTTTAAAATGTATTTGAACCATCAACAAGGACAGGCATTCACAGGACTTCTTTACTTAAAGCGGTAGTAAACCCATGCATTTAACAGGTTAAAAACCAGTCACATTTCCGGCACGTGCCGGAAATGTAAAACTCCCATTGGTTGTGCTCTAAACCAAACTGTCAAACCATCCAATGGCCGGTGTCATAGCTGATCACATGTGCAGCATCATGGCAGTTGTAGATTAAACAGAGGCAAAGATGGCAGCTTCCTTGGCTGAAAATGATAGGAGGGTTTACTACCACTTTAATTTAACACAGACATACAGGAACAACTACCCCCTACTGGATGGAGAACGGTATAACACACTAATACATAACACTCCTTCCCCCTAGACTTCAAAGACTTTGAGATAACTGGGAGGGTGAATATTTCTCCTTTGACGCCTAAGGACCACTGTTTGAGACAGTTCCCTGGGACCCTCAGTTGGGTGCAGTTTTTCTTCTTGTGCTTTACCAGTGGGACTGAGAGAAACTTGCTCTGCAACAACATTTCCTGGAGGAATAGCACCTATATCAACCAATGGTTCATCGTGATCTGGCATCACTGGAATCCCAGTACCACTACAACCAGCAGCAGGTACAATTCCACCACTTCTTTCTCGGATCTGATCAATGCGCATTTGTAATATTCTACCATCAGTAATTTGTACGTTATATGACAAAGGTCCTGTAGCCACAAGTACCTTTTGCCAGTATCCAACGAGGCCCAGCAGAATAGTTTCTGACATAGACAGCACTGTCAGGCTCAAACACTCTCAGAAACATTAGCATCCTTTTTAAAATGCAATTCTTGCTTTTCTGGTACCTCCGATGTCAGATCAGGGCGTAAACGATCCAAACATGTTTTTAGACGACGGTTCATTAGGAGCTCTGCTGGGCTACAACCAATGCTTGAGCATGGTGTCACATGTTGTTGCAGAAGGAATTTTGCAAGTCTCTTATTCCAATCTCCTTGAACAATTCTCTTCAATGAGTCTTTGGTAGTCTGAACCATACGATCAGCTTGACCATTTGATGGCGGGTGCAATGGTGCAATCTTAACATGTTGAATAAGATTTCTTGCCATAAAGGTTTTGAATTCTGAGGAGGTAAATTGTATTCCATTATCAGACACAATTGTATCTGGCAACCCATGTGGAGCAAACAGCTTCCTTAAAACTCTTATGACAGTGGCTGAGGTGTTGGGTTGTAATTGATACAACTTCCAGCCATTTTGAGCATTATTGTTTACAGTACATTTGTAATCAGGCATATCATCTGATACTTGCATTCTTCATGTTATCAGTCTCTCATAGTTTTTAACAGACCCAAAGGTTTACCTGTGTCCCTAATGGTATTTCAGCTACACCATATCAGTATAATATCATTTTCCTGAATAATGCTAAATTGCAGGTTTTGAAATTTAAATAATCCAACCTTCCAAGAAATCAGAGCAGGCAATGCCCCAAGGTTATCCATCCCTGCCTTTCCTAACCTATACAGGGGCAATCATCTTACAAGGTTATCACCAAGGTAATGGAAAATGTACCTTTCATGCCTATGAGCACTTTTATTGGCTAAAGAATATGTAATAGATGTTTCCAGCATAACTATAAGGGGATTTACAAGATTCAAAGTTTCCTGTGTGATTTATCCAAGTTGAGGCAATGGAAAGTGGAGGTGTTACTCATGTCATGTCAGCAAGTCAAATTACATCTATATCCCTTGAGCAGGTTAAAAATAAAAGCTGAGCTCAAATGGTTAAAGCCTAACTCCAGGAAATTATAACATTGCAGTGTTGGCACAGCTCCACAAGCTAACGGATTGTTTTATCTAAGAGGGGGAAATGTCTTTACTTACCTGATCCTTAGCTCCTTCAGCAGAAGGTGCCCCCCCCCCCCTTCACGTTCTAGCTCTGGACTGCCCCTTATTTTCCTTGCATCCAATGTAGGGATATAGATTCTGCACTGGTCCTGATGACATCAGGACCTTTAGACCAGTGGAGTGTAGGGGGGGGGGGGACTGAAGAGATTGGTCTAGCAGCAGGGAGGAGTGGAGGATAGGGTAAGTAAATCTGCTTTTCTGTGTCCCCTAGCCCTAAAGGAGCAATTAGCCCTTGTAGTGTGGGCAAAGCCCCACAGCAAGGGATAATTGTATAGTTTCTAAGAGTTGGGCTTTAATAAATACACAGATTTATATACATATACAATATCTCAAAAAAGTGAGACCCCTTAATTTTTTGTAAATATTTTATTCTATCTTTGTGACAACACTGAATAAATGACACTTTGCTACAATGTAAAGTAGTGATTGTACAGCTTGTATAACAGTGTTAATTTGCTGTCCCCTCAAAATAACTCAGCACACAGCCATTAATATCTAAACCGCTGGCAACAAAAGTGAGTACACCCCTAATGAAAATGTGCAAATTGGGCCCAATTAGCCATTTTCCCTCCCTGGTGTCATGTGACTCGTTAGTGTTACAAGATCTCAGGTGTGAATGGGGAGCAGGTGTGTTAAATCGCTCTCATTCTCTCATAATGGTCACTGGAAGTTCAACATGGCACCTCATGGCAAAGAACTCTCTGAGGATCTGAAAAAAAGAATTGTTGCTCTACATAAAGATGGCCTAGGCTATAAGAAGGTTACCAAGACCCTGAAACTGAGCTGCAGCATGGTGGCCAAGACCATGCAGCGGTTTAACAGAACAGGTCCCACTCAGAACAGGCCTCCCCATGGACGACCAAAGAAGTTGAGTGCACGTGCTCAGCATCATATCCAGAGGTTGTCTTTGGGAAATAAACGTATAATTGCTGCCAGCATTGCTGCAGAGGTTGAAGGGGTGAGGGGTCAGACTGTCAGTGCTCAGACCATACACCGCACACTGCATCAAATTGGTCTGCATTGCTGTTGTCCCGGAAGGAAGCCTCTTCCAAAGATGATGCACAAGAAAGGCCGCAAATAGTTTGCTGAAGACAAGCAGACTAAGGACATGGATTACTGGAACCATGTCCTGTGGACTGATGAGACCAAGATAAACTTATTTGGTTCAGATGGTGTCAAGCGTGTGTGGGGGCAACCAGGTGAGGAGTACAAAAACAAGTGTGCCTTGCCTACAGTCAAGCATGGTGGTGTGAGTGTCATGGTCTGGGGCTGCATGAGTGCTGACAGCACCGGGGAGCTACAGTTCATTGAGGGAACCATGAATGCAACATGTACCTTAACATTCTGAAGCAAAGCATCCCCTCCTTTCGGAGACTGGGCCGCAGGGCAGTATTCCAACATGATAATGACCCCAAACACAACTCCAAGATGAGTGGTATAGTGGATAAAATACCGCGCTACCCTATAAAGTAAAATCAGTAAGCAGCCAGCACAATCAGCATTAACATATACTAAACTTGAAACATAGAACAAAAAATGTGCAGCGCTAATGAACTTAAAATACAGTACAACCACTAATTAAAGTGATCAGTGCATAAAATAAATGAGCATAAATGTCCATAAGCCATGGGCTAAAGTTACAACCTCCTTATAACATAAAACGTGAAACATAAGTGCGTCCACTGTACAGGGACCATGTGAGTCCAAATAATATGTAGTAAATAGTAATTGTGTATATTCTTGAGAAGAGAATTAGCGCTGCACATTTTTTGTTCTACAACTCCAAGATGACCATTGCCTTGCTAAAGAAGCTGAGGGTAAAGGTGATAGACTGGCCAAGCATGTCTCCAGACCTAAACCCTATTGAGTATCTGTGGGGCATCCTCAAATGGAAGGTGGAGGAGTGCAAAGACTCTAACATCCACCAGCTCTGTGATGTCAACATGAAGGAGTGGAAGAGGACTCCAGTGACAACCTGTGAAGCTCTGGTGAACCAAGAGGGTTAAGGCAGTGCTGGAAAATAATGGTGGCCAATCAAAATATTGGCACTTTGGTCCCAATTTGGACATTTTCAATTAGGGGTGTACTCACTTTTGTTGCCAGCAGTTTAGACATTAATGGCTGTGTGTTGAGTTATTTTGAGGGGAGCAAATTTACACTGTTATACAAGCTGTACACTCTCTACTTTACATTGTAGCAAAGTGTCATTTCTTCCGTGTTGTCACATGAAAAGATAGAATAAAATAACTACAAAAATGTGAGGGGTGTACTCACTTTTGTGAGATACTGTATATCAGCTGTTTTACATGTTACTAGATTTCTATTTCTGTCTATCCAGTCTTGATATTTACAAAACACTGGTGTACAGTACAGGCCTGTCTTGCAGGACAGAAGTGATTTTTCTCCGCTGCAGGTAATAAATACTTAGAGGTCTTGTCCCTTGCCCAGCCTGTGACTAGCCAGTGAAAGGAGAAGCAGCATGCTCCTTGTTTGTATATGAATAATGCAGCACAACTGATTGTCTCTTTGAACTGATTCTCACTCTCCCAGTTTGAGCTCTGCTGTACATGGCATTGTAAGAGGCTCATATCAAGTTAAATTCAAAGACATACACTGCTTTCATTCGAAAAGCACACACGTTGATGTATTAATGAATACAGAGTTGCATTTTGTGTCTTTTATATTAAGAAGAAGAAGAGAAAAAAACATCTAGTTGGTTGCAAATGGCGGCATATCGATTACTTTTTTTTTTTTATTCCAGGATTTATGCAACGGTCCCAATGTTACTTAAAGTGGAACTAAAGGCAAAACCTTTTTTTTACGGATAGAGTAAGGGAGGGTTATAGTACCTATCAGTTTTTTTTTTTGCATCAGTGTCCCATTGGGAAGATTTCCCTTCACTTTTTGTTCCAGAGCCCCAACAGGAAGTGAGAGGAAATCCCGCCAAAGCGAGGGAATCTCTGGTTATCATCAGGGTCATCAGAACTAGTGTCTCCATTGGAAGATTTCCCCTCTACTCCTGTTCTGGGGACAACCCAACATTTGGGAATTTCTTTTAATTTCACTCCCAAGACAAACAGAGTGGGTGAATCTCTCTAATGGTGACACAGGCAGTAATAAAAACCTGAGAGGTTTCCTAATCCTTTTCTACTCTTTCCAAAAAAAAAGTTTTGCTTTTACACTTTAAAGCTCTGGTACCCAACACCATGCCATGTCATGTGGCCGCATACAGCCATGTTCATGCAGCCTATGGGCTGTTGGACATCATAAAGAAAGCAGAGGAGCCAGGTGCTAGAATGCGCTCTGTGTTCCAGCACCTGGCACTGAATGAGAGACACTGTACTGTGGGCAAAATC
This sequence comes from Glandirana rugosa, assembly GCA_018402905.1. Taxonomy (NCBI): domain Eukaryota; kingdom Metazoa; phylum Chordata; class Amphibia; order Anura; family Ranidae; genus Glandirana; species Glandirana rugosa. The sequence goes on along the minus strand of BLSH010449353.1, from coordinate 302,102 downwards.
CCAGCCTGGGAGGAGAGAGAGAGGCGCAGGCTCATGTGGTAGGTAAGGCTAGCCATACTATATACAATTTTATTGTACAATTTTCCTTTAGATTTACCAAAACCATATAATATGAGTTCACACCTAAACATTTTTAAATTGTATGCAATCAGGCAGCCCTTGCACTACATTGTTGACAGTAAATCTAAAGGACATTGAATAAGAAAATTGTATAATGTATGCCCAGCTTTCTTGATGAGGGATAACTTTCACTGCCAGTCCACAATACGGGGGGGGGGGGGTGTTAACCTTCAATGCCAGTCCACAATGCAGGGGGAGGAGGGGGATAAACATCACTGGCAATGACCACCAATGCCGTGAAGTTAATCTGCACTGCCACTGACCAACAATATGGTGGGGGGGGGGGGGAGTTGGGTGGTGGAAAATTATAATGACACCAGTCATTGACAATGACAAGTTATTGCACTCACTTACACCAGTTTTGGTTTTTTTTTATTGCACTCACTGACCCTAATGCTGGGGGCTATTGTACTTCAATCCAATTTCAGTGTATATTGCGATACACTTCAAAAATTGCATCAGGAGCAAAGTTTTGGGCATTGCAGTACGAAAATGCACTGCTATTGTGCGGCTCTATGGAGGTGTTGGGGGCCACACTTGAGGCCCTCTATAATTTTCCAGTTGACCACCACTGCTTTAAAGCAGATCTAAACCCAAAACCAAAAATGCAATATACTGCAGCTTACCAATCCTTAAAAGTTAAGTTCACCTTTTGAAAAAAAAAAAAAAATAGATGCACATTTTTTTGTAGATGAACCTGGTGGTCTGGCCAGTGACACATTTCCTATCTTACGGTGGCTCCACTCTATGGAGGAGAAGTGGAACCACCCATGCACATCACCATTGTCAGTCTGGAGAGAAGGTGGTGTTAGACTAGCAGTAAAGCCTCATTTACACTGCTGCTGGTAAACAGAGGTTTTGAGGCATTTTTTTTCAGCTGCCCCTGAACTTTCCTCTATGTTATCTTATCAGTACATTTACACAGGGTCGTTTAAGGCTGTTTCCAGGCAGTTGAGTTTAAAGGCTTTGTTTGAACGCAAAAAAATGGGTTCAGACGCCAGTTCAGAGGCATTTAAAATGCCAAACAGCTTGTAAACGCCGCTAAACGCGCCGACTCATGTCTAGCACCGTTTCATTTACAGACGTTTCCATTTTTAAAAACATGTTTTTTTTCTTAAAAAACAATCCTAGACGCGAACGCGACAAAACACCGCTAAACGCAGCCAAGAACGGCATGCAAAGCGCGGCAAAACAGCCATTTTAGACGCCAGCTTCTAAATGTCAAAAAAAATCGTTCAGGGGAGGTTGAAATAGCGTTCAATGTAAATGGAGTCTTACAGCAAACAGTTTCCCTTTTAGGATAAAGGTTTTACATAAATGAATAAAAGCTGACCATTGTAAGCACCCCTGTCAGTGTTAAATGGTTTGTCTCAATCTTCTAACTACCACATTTGTTGAACAGCTTGGCCTTTTAACTACTTCAGATCCGCGCCATAGCCGATTGACGGCTACAGCACGGCTCTAAAATGCCAGGTCAATAGACGTCCTCCCCTTTGGCTCGTGTGGGGCGCACTCGCGCACCACCGCACGCTGCGTGATCATGCCTGCGGGTCGGGCGGACCCGATGTCCCCCGGAGACCCGAAATCTGCTCACAGAGAGCCAGAACGGGGAACCGTCGATGTAAACACGGCGGTTCCCCGTTCTGTGAGGGGGTCATGCCAGATCTACTGATCCCTGTCACTGGGATCAGTTAAATCTGTCATGCCCCTGCCAAGCCCGCCCCCCCATAGTTAGAACACACCAAGGGAACACATTTAACCCCTTCACTACCCCCTTAGTGTTAACCCCTTCCCTGCCAATGACATTTATAGAGTAATCAGTGTCTATTTTTAGATCTGATTGCTGTATAAATGTCATTGGTCCCAAAAAAAGCTCAAAAACGTCCGACATGTCCGCCGCAATATCGCAATCACGATAAAAAATCACAGGTCACCGCCATTACCAGTAAAAAAAAAATTTAAATACAAACGCCATAAACCAATGTCCATAGTTTGTAGACGCTATGCCTTTTGCGCAACCCAATCAATATACGTTGATTCTGATTTTATTTTACCAGAAATATGTAGAACATATGTCAGTCTAAACTGATGAATAATTTTTTTTTTTTTTTTTGGATATTTATTATAGCAAAAAGTTAAAAATAAATGTTCTTTTTTCAAAATCGTCGTTCTTTGTTTGTTTATAGCGCAAAAAATAAAAACCGCACAGGTGATCAAATACCACCAAAAGAAAGCTCTATTTGTGGGAAAAAAAGGACGCCAATTTTGTTTGGGTACAACGTCGCATGACCGCGCAATTGTCATTCAAATAGTGACAGAGCTGAAAACTGAAAATTGGTCCGAGCAGGAGGGGGATTTAAGTGCCCAGTAAGGAAGTGGTTAAAGAAAGTTGTAAAACAGGCTCTCTAACAGGATCACCAGGTGAAAATAAAGGAAAAGAGGCTAAAAAAAGAAACCAGTGCAGCCATTGCATAGAAAGATTGGTAAGCTGCAATATATTACATTTTTCATTTTGCATATAGAATTACTTAGTACTTAAAGAAACACCGAAAATATGTTAGACTTTTTAGGTGACAGAAGAAGGAAACAATATTTAAAACCAATCTATTTTATTAGGAGGGCATAAATAATTTTAAAATCCAAAGTTTAATAAAAAACAAATGCAAAATTGATATTGTCAGCACATATAGAACAGACACATTCTCTAACATACATTATAAGTGCCCTCATACTGTATAATGGTGACATCAATAAGGATCTTTTCTCATACTCTCATACTTAGCAAGTAGTCACTTCAATGTGTTTAGTGATCAGCTTCATCAGGAAAGTACACTACTTGAGGGACACCGCATCATAAAGGATACATATTAGGACACATAGGGGTTTATTTACTAAAACTGGAGAGTGCAAAATCTGGTGCAGCTCTACACAGAGACCAATCAGCTTCCAGTTTTTTTTTGTCAAAGTTTAATTGAATAAGTTGAAGTTGCATGCTGATTGGCTACCATGCACGGCTGCGCCAGATTTTGCGCTCTCCAGTGTTAGTAAATCTCCTCCATAGAGATACACTGAGATAACACAGTAAAATTTGCAAAATACTGTATAGTTATATTTATATATATATACTCAGACCAAGCTTACATACCTTGTCTGCCTAAATACTGTTTATATAATAATAATTATAATATATTTGTTAAGTATTTAGAGAAGCAGCCATTTTCTAGATCCAGAAAATTCTATTCATAATTCTTATTATGTAAAATAAAAAAAAATCTGAAATGCAGTAAGCATATTTGAGAAAAAGTTTTTCACCCAAACTCCTAAAAGAAAAAAACCTCTTGGCTGATCCTAGGCATTTCGCTAGTATTTAATCACAAAATAGCGGATCAAGCCTCTGACTAAATCTTCCCTGATTTGCGTTTGATGTCTCTTTAATAAATGAAACATTAAGCCCTTCTTTAAAAATCTGTTCATTTGCTTAGGGGAACATATTCATACATCAGCCCGGTCTTTCAAGTTCTAAAGTGCAATTTACAAGGCTCAACGAAACCAAATGTCATACCTTTAATTTAGCAAAAACTTATGTACAAGTCTATTATTCTAATAATCGCATGAGCAGGAACATTTCAGGGGGGTGCTGCATGCTGCACGGCAGGACACCGTTTTATAGATTTTAAAATTCTCCCACTCTGTGCAGCCTTCGTTTTAAATAATACAGTGCTAAATATGTCACATTTTAAAGTGCTTTTGGCATGCAAATGATCCTTTTTCTAGCAGAAAGGCTTTTAAATAAGATGCGTGCTCACTTTTTGGAAACTCTTTAAGTGCATTAAATTTCATTGTCCTACGGAGCCATGTACAGCAATCCACACACTTGGATCATTTATCTGTCTAAGAAGAATATATACAGATGCACACATACACATATACTTACACAAGCTGTATATATGTATGAATGCATATATATATATATATATATATATATATATGCTGTATATAAAGATATGGTATGTATATAAAAATATGCTTGAGGCACAGGAATTTGCTTATAATGTGGCTGTTACTGTAAGCTACCAGTGGATGTGGAAATTGGTCAGTTGCAAATAGAAAGCATGAGGTTGAGTATCACTGGTTATCTGACAACAGAAGGCGGTGTAAGGCATTTGCATGGTGGGGTCCAGGGATCAGTAATACAAATGCTTTCAATGATGCAGCCTTGAGTCATACACTGAAGGCTCGGACTCTGCTTTTGCACAAGGAAGAAAGTAATTAGGCACATGATTCTTGAGCCATACCAAACCACAGATTTCAGTTTTCCCTCAGAAGCCTTAAGGTGGATTGGCTAGAAGGATTGAGTCCAGTGGCTGGCTCCACCTCAAGAACAAGTCTTAGGAAGTAGGGTAGCACAACCCCCAAGGCATATCTACCAACCTCTAACCATAGCAAAAAGCAAGTGTGGCCAGACATGATCATGAGAGGTGCTTAAAGTGGTTGTAAACCCTCCTATCATTTTCAGCCAAGGAAGCTGCCATCTTTGCCTCTGTTTAATCTACAACTGCCTTGATGCTGCACATGTGATCAGCTATGACACCGGCCATTGGATGGTTTGACAGTATGGTTTAGAGCACAACCAATGGGAGTGTTACATTTCCGGCACATGCCGGAAATGTGACTGGTTTTTAACCTGTTAAATGCATGGGTTTACTACCCCTTTAAGGGTCATAGTTAAACAAAACCTGGGCATCCTTGTACCTATAAAATATGCTTTGATTGCTGTGCCACAAGCTGGAGTCTCTGGGATACATATAAACCTCAACGCAATCATTTAGAAAACACTTCCAATACATATGATTTTGTACATACTGAAATAGACAGAGAGCTTAAAATAAAGAATTATGAAGGACCTAAGGGATTCCTGGGATTGAGCAAAAAAAAAAAGTACTTCAGTACATGTAGCACATTGTAAGAAATAATGGTCATGGTCATGTTGTGCCTAACAGTGGGAGTGGCTTAAAGAGGGAAGATTAACCACTTGCCCTCCAGAAGATTTACCCCCCTTCATGACCATGCCATTTTTTGCTTTTTTTGGCTTTTTGGAGTTAATTTTAATTTAAATGAAAATTGCGCAGTCATGCAATGCTGTACACAAACAAAATTTACATATTTTTTTCCCCACAAATAGAGCTTTCTTTTGGTGGTATTTGATCACCTCTGGGTTTTTTATTTTTTACACTATAAACAAAAAAAAGACTGACAATTTTGAAAAAAAGAAAAACAATATTTTTTACTTTTTGCTATAAAACATATCCAATAAAAACATTTAAAAAATCAAATTTTTTCATAAAGTTAGGCCAATATGTATTCTGTTACATATTTTTGGTAAAAAAAATCCCAATAAGCGTATATTGATTGGTTTGCGCAAAAGTTATAGCGTCTACAAACTATGGTACATATACTGAAATTTTTATTTTTTATTTTTTTATAATAGTAAAGGTAGCGATCGGTGACTTATAGCAGGAGTGCAATATTGCCGCGGATAGTCTGTCACTAACTGACACTTTGTGGCAACCAGTCAGGTTATATATATATAGTATCTACATGTAGCACCCCCATAGTGTAGGTGTTTTACTTTTGTAGATTTTTGGTAGGAGAGGAAAAATCCGGCCTGATTGTAAGTGCAGGCCTGAATGTTTTGATCTGGGCTGGGAGTGGCTCAGGGGTGGGGCTGGAGATGGAAGGAAGGAACAGCCCTTGGAGATTCCTCCCCCTTTGAACTGAGAGAGAGCAGTCTGTAGAAGTCGGTGGGAGCCAACCAAGGGGAAGGAGAGCCATTAAACCGCAGGACAGGCCAGATGGGCCTGGAAAAAGAATGGGCTGGGAGTTGTAGTCCATCAAAGGCCCAGCTAGCACCAACGTATTTTGTTACACAAGAGAGGGTCCATGGTTTCAGTGAAGGAAACTGGTGATTCTTACCCACAAAGGGTGGTTCTGAGGCCTTGCAAGCGGCTGCAGCAGGCCTCACCCTCACCATGTGCTAGCTGTGGTGAAGAGGAAGTGTCATGGAGGTCTGATAAATTTCCCTTCAGACCAGGGGAACAGGTGTAATGGTCAGCAAGTAGTGTGCTGGAGAGAAGTAAAGGAGAAGTGTAATAGTCAGCAAGTAGTGAGCTGGAGGAGAAGAAGTGTATATACCGGAGGTGTATATAGTAGGTCCTATGTTCAATTACTGGGCATCCCACAGTCATCCCTAATCCCTATCCAAGTTCAAACCCCTAAATAAAACAGCAAAACAAAGTACCGGCTTGTTCAGTGACTTTGGATGTGTGGAATTCATGTGATAGAGGGCAGTGGGCAGGTGGACCACAACTATCAGCCACTCTCGAGGGAGCACATGGCTACATTTGGGGTCTCGTTTTCTGGGATACCTGCAAGGCTGCTAGTAGTTGCCTCTAGCAACTGAAAGAGAACCGAGACAGGAACTGTAATTGTTTTATTGCTAAAGTGGACTGAACTTTGGGAAAAGGACTTATGTGTTTGCCAGCTAAACAGTAAATCTTTACAAGGGTGCCGTTGCCCATAGCAACTGGTGAGAGCGGTCACCAATTGCTGCTCTCGCCTGCCCAGTCGCTGCAGCCAGCACTTGGGTGAGCACTTGCATCATCCTGCAATTCAGTGACTTTGTTACCATGTGCCATTACCTTTGGCAAACACGCCGTGTGACCGCGTCCATGGATTACAAATATGTCCTGCACCATGCCAAGGCCAGACATTACCCACTGGATTATAAATATGCCCATCGTTCTACAAAAACTGGGCATCTTGAACTTTTTGCTCCAACTCCTGCTTACAGTAAAGTGTGCCTGAGACTGTTCTTGTTGTTAAAGGGAGAGACTGTGTTACAAGTAGATTTTCCAGCAAAACAGTGGCTACTATTAATTCCTGTTGCTACCGGCAAGTCAACATGTCGGGACAAGTTCTGCCAGTGTCGGCGTGCCTGCAAAGTTGCATCCAGTTCACAAGGGGATACAACTAAGTGACACGCTGCAGGTCTGCTTATCAGGACTTTTGGCGCCAGTTTGTCTGGTAGCGCGGGGGCGGTGCCTGTAGCAGACACCACGCGACAGAGCAAGTTGGTGGAAGGTGTTCGTCTTTTGCCTTCACTGACATGGCTGCCAGAAAAGCTGGAGGGGACCCTGGTGGACACCGGGCTCCGAGTGAAGTTTTGCGGGGGACTCGCCACCCGGAGTGATCGAGGGACCGAGTGGTTCTGCCTGACCTATCCGGACTGTCGTATCCCAACAGCAGAGGTCTCTATTGGGCCCGGTGCGGCCATTGAGATGAACCATTGACCCGGCTAGTATTGGTGCTGCAGGAGCCATGCTACTATACGGTGGACCTGAAATATGGGTGTGGCTTAAAATGCGCTAAATATTGGGCATGGCTAAAGGGGGTGTGGTTTAATAGAGTCTGTGATGACTTATATAGTTCAGAATGCAGTAATGTTAAATAGGCAATGTACAGTGCAGAGTGTATGGCGGTGGGTAGTATGTGCAGGAGAGAAGTGGGATGTGGTTGGTGGTGGGTAGTATGTGTAGGAGAGAAGTGGGGTGTGGTTGGTGATGGGTAATATGTGCAGAAGAGGAGTGAGGCGTGTATGGAGGTGGGTAGTATGTGCAGGGAGAGGGGTATGGCGTGTATGGAGGTGGGTAGTATGTGCAGGAGAGGAGTGAGGCGTATATGGAGGTGGGTAGTATGTGCAGGGAGAGGGGTATGGAGTGTATGGAGGTGGGTAGTATGTGCAGGAGAGGAGTGCAGTGTGTATGGAGGTGGGTAGTAAGTGCAGGGAGAGGGGTATGGAGTGTATGGAGGTGGGTAGTATGTGCAGGAGAGGAGTGTGGAGTGTATAGAGATGGGTAGTATGTGCAGGGGAAGACTGTGGAGTGTGTGGAGGTGGGTAGTATGTGCAGGGAGAGGGGGTATGGAGTGTATGGAGGTGGGTAGTATGTGCAGGAGAGGAGTGCGGTGTGTATGGAGGTGGGTAGTATGAGCAGTTACAGGGGGTATGAAGTGTATGGAGGCGGGTAGCATGTACAGATGAGGAGTGTGGAGTGTACAGTGGTGGGTATTATGTTCAGGTTTGTGTCAGTAGGGTAGTGGACATTGTCAGTAGTTCTTTATTTTTATTTTTTTTAAAGATTTTTACAATTCATTTTTTTATTTTTATTTTTTTCATTTTTTCAAAAAAATGTTGGCGCCCAGTGGATGGTGTCAGTAGAGCAATGGACAGTGTTTATTTGTTATTTGTGTTTATTTTTATTATTTTTTTTCACAATTAAATTTTTTAAAATTAATTTTTGTATAATTTTATATTTTTACAATTACATGGGGGGGGGGGGGT
>BLSH010449353.1:247402-268844 GCA_018402905.1 Glandirana rugosa | reverse complement strand
GCTCTGATTCGTTTTGTGTGCCTTCTCAAGGGCGGCGATTTGGGCCAGAAGTTTGGTGGTGGTGGCGTTTCGGATCTTTTTCTCCTGGGCTCCCAACCTCATAAGAAGACCTCTGATAACTGCCTTATGGGCGTTCCAGCAAGTGAAGGGACATGTCACAGAGTTAACATTATAATGAAAAAATTCTGCAGTGGTGGATTCAACCTGCTTCTGGTAGCTTGGGTTGGTCAATAAAGACGTATTAAGTTTCCATCGTTTACCTGCTGTCCTATGGTCAACAGGGAATAGTTTGATTGAAATCGGGGCATGGTCTGACCAAGTAATGTTACCAATTTTTGCTTCTTGGATGGCTTGAAGCGTCAGTTTGTCTACCAGAAACAAGTCAATCCTCGAATATGCATTGTGAGTATGCGAGTAGAAGGTGAAATCCCTTTCGGTATTGTGGAGGAATCTCCAAGCATCATAGAGATCCTCTGATGAGAGAAAGTGGGACAATGCGGTGGACCCTTTCCGAGAAGGGTTGGAAGAGTCTAGTGTTGTGTCGACAATTTGGTTAAAGTCCCCACATATTATGAGGGGGTGTTGTCTAAAGGGAGTTAGTTTACCTGTAATCAATTGATAGAACTGTGCTTGACCGATATTCGGTGTGTATATGTTTACTAGGGTCATTAGCTTATCGTTGAATGATGCATGAAGGATTATGTATCTGCCAAGGGGGTCAACCTCTGAATGCAGTAGTTTAAAAGTTATTGTGGAGCGTATGGCTATTAGTACTCCAGCTTTTTTCTTAGGTGCGTTGGATGTGAACCATTGTGGGAATTGTTTGTGGGTACAATTAGGCGGCTTTGAGGCCATGAAGTGTGTTTCTTGTGCACATATAATATCGGCCTTATGTGTTAGGGCTTCTTTCCAAAGAAGCTGTCTTTTAAAGGGCTAATTAAGGCCTTTAGCGTTCAGGGAGAGAATGCTAATAGCCATGGCCTATGTATTGCGGGCGATAGAGAGTTATAAGAGAGAACTAGGAAAGAGGACACCTTCTACGTTGCACACTCAGACATTCATGACCTCTAGGTACTCAAACAATAAAGAATCAAGTGGTCACTATGAAGTCAGTGGTCGGATGGGTTAGAAATGTAGCAAAGAATAGGAAAGGAGAGAAAAAAAAGAAGGGAAAGATGAAAATACAGAACCAAGTTTGTGTATAATAGTGGCAGGGGAACCAAAGCTAAGTAGTAGAAAGTGCGTAGCACTTTATCTATAACTCGGGGGGACAGAAGATAATGCCAAAACTGACCAATGAAGAACAAAATATTGATACTCAGCAAAGACTCAGTTGCTCCTTAGTAGGCGAAGTGTGTTGGGTATGAAGACAGGTATGAACCTGTCAGGAGGATAGCTTCATCGTTGATAATGGTCACGTCCCGTGGGACCATGGGTGGATGAGCGGCCACGTGGAGCTTGCTGGAGACCTCTTCAATCCTGTTGTGGAGGCGATGAGGGGCCGATGCCCCAGTTCAGTAGCCTCTTCATGCCTTCTTTTGGCGAGAGGATATTTGTAGGTTGATTTTGATAGGTGACTATGAGCTTGGCTGGGAAGCCCCATTTGTAGGGGATGTTATGCTCGCCCAAGGTCGTTGTAACCTGATTAAATTCCCTTCGACTTCGGGCTGTTGCTGCTGATATGTCCGTATAGAGCGAGACATTGGTGAAGGGTTCAGGTAGAGCTTTGTTTATTCGGGCTGCAGACATGAGCTTCTCTTTCACCTGGTAAAAATGGATGCGTGCGAGGACATCTCGAGGAACCGTTTCCGGCAAATAGTTTGGTTTGGGGATCCTGTGTGCTCTGTCTATGGTGATATCTGAAGGTGTTAGCTGCGGTATAAGCTTAAGGAACAATTGCTGGAGGAATGCTGAAAGATCTGCAGGTTTGACGGATTCCGGTATGCCCCTGAACTTTATGTTGTTTCTTCTGGAACGATCTTCCAGGTCAGCTACTTTAGCGTGTAGGTAGTGGATGTCATTCGCTTGTTGAGAAAATGCATCCGAAGCCTGTACCAGTTTAGCAGCTTGATCAGTGGCTTGTCATTGAAGTGCATCAGTGCGGTCCTCCACTTGTTCGACTCTAGATTGTAGCACTGTCAAGGATGAGCGGAGCTCGTTGCGCAGGTCGTTTTGCAATGATAAGAGCATTATTTTTAAGCTGTGTTCCGATGCCGGTTGATCTCTTGCGGGGAGGTCTGCCAGGGAGTCATGGGATCCTGGTTGGTCATGTCTGTCATCCCAATGTTGTTTTTTGTAGAGGGGAACTTTGGAGGGCGAGGGCGCAGGAGACTGGGCTGCCCTTTGCTTCTATCAGAGGAGGATGGTGAGGAAGGTTGAGCACAGTGATCTATGCTGTCCATCTCTTCTGAGGGGTTAAATGATGTTTGCTGTGCAGTGGCCGACGGTGCATGAACGTTGGGTGGCACTGAGTTTGAACCTTTGGGGGACTGCATTGTGGATTCCATGGAGAAGAAGTCAGTGATGGTTTTGTTAATGTTCTGTTTCCGAGAGCAGGGTTTTGACATGCCACTATGCAAGGGCGTTCTGGAATGTTGCTCCCTAGGGGAGGGGAGAGAAGCTGAGTGTGCAGATCAGTAGTGCCTTGTTCAGGGGCTTTGACCGCGGCGGGACTTTCAAACTGCCTCTAAGGTGCAAGTCCAGAGAAAGTGTATCGGCACTTCACAGGCTGAGTTGTGGGTTACGGGCGGAGGGCCCAACCGGAAAGCTGCGTCTTGTTATTCGTTTGGAGAGCAATACTTCAGTGGAGTTTTTGTCTGTTTCACTCCTAGGCAATAATATGGTGGTCCTTCTGTCACAGTGAGCTTCCAGCAGCTTGGAGAGGGGTACAGCAGGGTATTCCTTTTCAGAGGCAGTTGGGTCTGGATCTGGGTCCCAGCGTTGGGGATCCCAACTGAAGTGACTCAGGAAGAGCTACTTTGAGTGGTCTAATGGAAGCTATGGAGCAGTCAGGTAAAATTCACGGCTGGTCCTGAAGCGGTAGTAGAGCTTCTGTGGGGAATTAAGCCCGTCTGAATTAATAGCGGGGCCTCTGGTATATTAGGGTGTACCAAGATGGCGGATGGCCCGACTTTGGCCGTGAAGCTTGTGCGGCTGGGGTACACCTGAGGAGTATGCTGCTTTTTGTGAGGCAGTGGGCACACAGCTAGATCCTCTCCGTAAGAAGATTCCCCTACGAGGTGGCTGAGGGAGTCAGCCGCAGTGCGGAGAGGACACTTAGGCCGCAAGATGGCGGCTCCTGCTTCTGTGAGGTGAGGCGGTGTTTGGGCTCAGTCCTCTGCAGCTTCGTCGGGCGTGGAGACTAGGCAGTGCTGCCGATGCCGAGTGCTATCCGGGTGTCGCTCAGTGGATGCGGATGGCTTCCTTGAGTTCCAAAAGGACCGAGGGCTCTGGGAGGGGTCCCTGTATAAGGCGGCTCTTCGGCGGCTGTTGCCGTCAGTATGATGGGCGGCTGTACGCCCACAGTGTGGACTGCTACTCCGAGGGGCAGTGGGCTCGGCAACCAGGTACCCTCCGTGGGGACACAACAGACAAGGTACGAGGCAGCTGAGGGTCAGGCCTTAAGCCGCAAGGCGGCGCGGGTACTCAGGCTGCAATATGGCGGCTCCTGCTCCCGTGAGGTGAGGCGGCGTCGGGTCTCGTCTTTCTTCAGCCGCGGCGGGTGCGGGGACTAGGCAGCGCGGCCGAGGCAGAGTACTGTCAGGGAGCCGTGCGGTGGGTGCTGGAGGCTCACCTGAACTCTTGACGAACCGAGGGCTCCAGGTAGGGACACAGGCTGTGGCGGCTCTGCAGTGGCTGGTGCCGTCAGTATGGCGGGCGGCTACTGATCCGTGTCTCTGGGTAAATGCAGCTTGGAGCCTCCAGTAGTGTTGGGGACTGTGGTTAGACCCCCCCGGGACGTTTAGAGGGTGTTCTCCTGCGGTGGAATCTGCTTAGTGTAGCTGAAGAGTCTTAGGCTGAGGAGAGGGAAAGGTTTACACGTCCATCTTGGTCAGCAGCTGGCCACGCCCCTATTTACTACATATTGTACACATCATTGTATTTATATGTATGATGAATTATATTATTTACTTTTATACAAATGTTTTGTATTGTATGTCTTAAATTTGAGCTTACAATTCTTAGTCAGTCATAGTATTAGGGTTGCGCATATTCTGGTTGCAACTAGCTTTAAGAACCATTAAGGCAATCCTTATATTACTTCTTTGTCTGTAAAAAATTCAAGCACCTTGGGCATACTTTCTTTATATTCTACAAACTGATGATACCCTACCCTAAAAACACAATGACAGTGTACTCTACAGAAGATCTATTTACACAGCATTTTATTTACTTGCTTGTGAACCAACATAGAGCCCATTTTTGAGGCCCCATCAAATGCATTTTATATTTGTGGTTACTATTTATTCTTTCTACCTCGTAATGATAATGTCAGTCTCAGTGAACGAATGATACCATGATGATTGTGTCATTTGTATATCATAAATTCTCTTAATCTATGATACTTTTGTACAAATGATCTCTGTATTTCTGCTTATGTTGGCTTTTTGTCTGACTTAAAAAAATAAAAATAAATAAAACCTAACCGTTTAACTACTAGAATGCATTCTAAAGGGTATTTTTCTGAGTAAGTACCTAGGTAAGGAAGAACAAACTATGGTCTGCAGGAGCCCCAGGGGCTTCACAATAAGTGCAACAAGACCACAGGCTGGGCACCAGGGGTATAGGGGGAAGCATTGTGTGATGCTATTTTAAGATCATATTCACTCATAAGATATAAAATGGGGTGTTGAGCCTTTTGGGAGTAAAATAATCTTTCAGCAGTCAGATCAACTATTTTGTTTCTAATTGAAATTCAAGCCAGCTAGAATTGTGAATTTTGTAGCAAATAGCCCTTTGTCATTTGACAGCTAATCTACATGAATTAAATAATTTGGTAAATGTGTAAATACACTTTAAACAATCTAATGACTTATATGTCTATTTTTTTATGCCTTACTTAATGCACACTGATCAAATCAGGAGCAAAGATAAAATATTATATGTATTCATTTGACCTACAATTTTGAATGTTGCCCTCCTGACAGGGGCCTTTGTTTGCCCTCTGGGCTGCTTGTAAGAGTGGTGAAAAATAGTAAACTGTAGTAAAAAAAAAAAAAATTGCAAACTGTCCTTATTACACTTAGGCCCGTACACACCTGTGGAGAGTGATTTTCCGGCGTTTTTATTTGAGAGTTTTGCAAGAGTGTAACAAGCGTTTTAGAAGCCTATAACAATAATTTTACATGTGTATTCCAGCTTCAGGCGTTTTTATTTTAGCCAATAAAAAGCACTAGGAGGAGAAGATTAGGGGTGGAGAGCTACTGTTTTGCTGAAAACATGCGACAAAACAATTGTAAAATGCTTGTAAAACACTCATGTTGAACCTTTTTGTGGTATTGCGGCTAAGTGACAGCGCTATATCAGGCACCTCATCCCTGAAGTAGTGTATATGGAACAACAGGTATTTAGTGGGATTATAATATTGCTAAGTGCAATAGAGAGAGACAAATTAAGTATAAAACTTACAAAGTTTATTCAATACATGGTTAAAATCAGACCATTAAAAAATTGTGTTACACATGCCAGTAATATGGTCACAGATGTGTATTGTAAACAGATAGTGCAGCGCTAAAATATGAGTCCAAATAAGCAAATTGATCAAGGATGAAAGGTAGTCACAGGTGAAAAAAGTCCCCAATCCGTGTCAGAAAGGAATGGAAAAACAGGTGTCACTCCACACCACAAGTACTCCGCTCTTACCAGAGAACATGTGACCCCCTGATAAGAGTGGTCAGACACGTTTTGTTTACATATATCACAGGGACCCAGGCAACCTCCACTCCTCCTCCTGCAATGACTCCAGAGCCCAGCTGTCACAACCGATACTCCCCCAGTAATTCCAGGTCACAGGGATGGAAGGGCCAGTCAGGACATGAAAGGATAAACAGCCCAAATAGTGTGATACCGCTTTTAAAACACGTTTATTATTAAAGGAATAAAACTCACATTGTTGTCCTCTTTTAGAAAGCACAAACACAGTATCCACCAGAAAGCAAAATGGCCGCGATGGGGGCGCGCATGCGCAGATCGGAAAAACAGATGGGCGGTCAGCTTGCGGGCGTAGCTCCTACCGGTTTCGTCAGAATTGACGTCATCATTCTTAACATTTCACAGATGTGTATTGCATAGATGGTCATAATGTAGTGTCTGACCCCAACATGTTCCGCCAGTTTTGGCTTCAGGGGATTTGAACTACTAGTTAACAGACTATAACAAAGCGGAAACATACATACAAAATATTCAATTATTAATATGATAACACAGTACAAATCATTACATTTATTTACATTTCAATTTATTGTTATTCACTCTGTCTATGTCATCCCAAGCTTACCCAATCAACCACCAATGCACGCCAGCTGGACCATCCACACTGCTACGGAAGGAGGGTGCCGTGTGGCCACATGAGACACATATAGACCAGACTAAGATGAAAAATATAACCAAGGAATGAGTTTCAATATGAAACTGACATATATAGAATGTCCGATCATATTAATGATTGAATTTTGTACGTATGTTTCTGCTTTGTTATAATCTGTTAACCAGTAGTGCTCTTCAAATCCCCTGAAGAAGCTAATACTGGCGAAGCATGTTGGGATCAGACACTACATTATGACTATCTATGCAACACACATCTGTGACCATATTACTAGCATGTGTAACACAATTTTAACCATGTATTGCATAAACTTTGTAAATTTTATACTTAATTTGTCTCTCTGCTTTTGGCACCGTTATTATCCCATTGTTCTGTATACACTTATGTTGAATGTTTTTCAGGCATTCTCATTGAAGTCTATGGGGCCAATCTGCCTCTACCCTGCCTAAAAGATGCTAATGTATTTTTTTGAAGAACAAGCATTTTGCTACAGGCGACAAAATGCTCAGATGTGAACAGGGTCATTGAAAAAAATGGGATATGGTTTGTTGAGCGTATTAGAGCTGCAAGCTTCAAGCAGAAAATCGCTCAGGCGTGAACGGGGCCTAAGCAACCAATCAGCACCTCCCTTTACTTTTCTAACCAGGTGGAACAGTAGAAACTATTGTTTCTTTAGACACGTGTACAGTCAACTGCGTGTATTCAGCTATGGTAAATTCCTCAATCCTTCTAGTTTTACCCTTGATCTTGTATTTACTCACCTCGATGTTGAGAATCCTCCACTCTGCCAGGGCTTCACTGTATGCTAGGAATGTCTAAACTACAAGACGACTGTGCAGTTAGCTGGATTCCAGCACAGAACATGCTTGATGTACAACATATTACCACTTTATACAGACACACCGTGCTCATCTAAAATGAATCTCTCCTGGATAAATGGGTAATATCGAAACACAAATATTTTCATGTCGATCTCGGGGCCTCGAGAGACAAGAAAGCACAAGATAGGAGCTCAGAGAGAATGACTGACAGTTCCTTAAAGGTTAATATCTGTTTTAATCTATTTCCATAACGCAAGACAGGGAGAGAGAAATAATACAGTATTAAGCATAAGGTATGCGTTTGGGATTAGGGAAACAATTTCAACCATTACAGTATGAATAAGTAAAGCCACTGGGAGAGATATGAGTCTAAACAAACGGTATTTAATTTCACCGAAATGTAGTGCTGCCTTAAATATTGTCCTTCATTATTAAAAGAATAAAGGCTTTCTTTGATTTGTTTCAAACTGGAAGAATTAACCCTCTCTTTCCTGAATTTTCCCATTGTATGGTCTCAAAATTAAAAAGTATTACAATGGCTGTTTCTAGATATTTTATGGACAATTAAACTAGAGCTGAAAAAAATAGCACTTATACTTAGCTATTTAGCTCTTGGCTAAAGTGGGCTGCCCTTCCATGTAGCTGTTGTGCTGCTTTTCTGAGAAGTCCCCAGTGCCAGGATTGGTAGAATATGCAGGTAGAGCATTCACCTGATTTAAAATTTGTTTCACTCCGGTGGCTTCAGCAGGACAGCACTTGCTGTCTAAAGTGTTTTAGGGCCTGCATCAATGGGCTTGTCACATCAGATGGGTTTTGCTTTCCCATACAAGTCTATGCAAATGCAAGATCTGCTTGAAGAAGGTAAACTACATGTAAGAGGTGCCTGTGATTGGCTGACAGTGGGTGTCAAAGCACACAAGCCCTTGCCCACTTCTTCCCTCATAGGACAGAGACTCCCTTGCTGGTAATTTATGCCCAACTCTTAGCCAGAGACCTTTCTATGACATCCCTAGCCATTACTCTTTATATTCAGAGGAAAGTAATGTCCACACAATATTACAGTTTAGTCACTTTACTCATGTTCTTTAACCACTTGACCTCCGGAAGATTTACTTTGTGACCAGGCCATTTTTTGCGGTACGGCACTGCGTTACTTTAACTGACAATTGCTTCATGCAACGCTGTACCCAAATAAAGTGTATGTCATTTTTTCCCCACAAATAAAGCTTTCTTTTGGTGGTGTTTGGTCACCTCTGCGGTTTTTATTTTTTGTGCTATATACAAAAAAAGACTGAAAAGTTTGAAAAAAAAAAACAATAGTTTTTACTTTCTGCTATAAAACATACCCAATATAAAAAATGTAAAAAATCAAACTTCTTTATTAATTTAGGGCAATATGCATTCTGTTACATGGTAAAAAAATCCCAATAAGCGCATATTGATTGGTTTGTGCAAAAGTTATAGCATCTACCAACTATGGCAGGGGTGGTGAACAAGTTAGACACAAAGAGCCAAAATTTTAAACTGTGAGAGTCAGAGAGCCACACCACGCAGTGACGAAGCGGCGCGAATCGGCGCGAAGCGGCGCTCGAGGCGATCTCAAGGCGGCTTGCGAGGAGACTTCTATCATAGAAGTCAATGCAAGCTGCCTGAGATCGCCCTGAGAGAAACATGAAACTTGGCAAAGAGCCACAGTATATACAAAATATAATAAGAGGCAAAGAGCCGCATTCATTATGGCCGGGAGCCGCATGCGGCTCGAGAGCCGCGTGTTCGCCACCCCTGAACTATGGGATATATTGTTGGATTTTTTTCTTTCTTTACTAGTAATGGCGGCGATCAGTGACTTATAGTGGGACTGTGATATTGCGGCAGACAAATCAGACACCTAACTAACACTGTCTGTATGCTGATCAGGTGTTTAGCTCCCATGCCCAAACTGACTGCGTGACTCCCCCTACAGTTTTAATATGAGCACTGACTAGAACCATGACATCACTACAGGAAGGCTTTGTTTAAAAGGGACCTAGCACCCAGTTACACTATTCCCGGTTACCAAACACTATTTTGGAACAGAGCCAGCTAGTGGCAGACTACTGTAATAGAGTATATTTGTTGCGTGAATGAAATGCATAAAATCATATCTGCAAAAATAAAAATAAACCAAATAAATATATGTTCCACTGGTGAGCTCTACATGAAAAAGAAAAGTAAGTCCATCATGAATAATAAAGTCCATGTGAAAAATAAAGTCCACTGTGAGTAGGAGGACTGAAACAGTCCAACACCAAAACTTCCACTTACATAAAATACAGTCCAATCCAGCCGGGATAAAGGATAAAAGCTCAGTCGCTTCCAGATGTGCGGTAGCATCAGCACTTAGCTCCACCCCTAGACTAGATATCTGCTTACATGCAGGTCAGAAGGAGGTCAGTTACAGCACAGGGCAGTACCCTGGCTAAGTGGTTAGCACTCTGCCTAGCAGTAATAGGGTCATTGGTTTGAATCCCAACTACAGCACTATCTGCCTGGAGTCTGCATGTTCTCTCTCTGCCTACGTGGGTTTCCTCCCACACTCCAAAGACATGCTGGTAGGTTCATTGGGTCCTGTCTAAATTGGCCATAGTGTCTGTATGACTATGAATGTGAGTTAGGGACCTTAGATTGTAAGCTCTTTGAGGGCAGGGACTGATGTACAATATATATGTGTAAAGTGCTGTATAAATTGACCTGTAATAAATAATTAAACTACAGGTCAAACACACCAGTCAATGAATAATCTCAGAAGCATCTAACACCGATGCCAAAGGGATGCCTTCAAAAAAAGCCCCAAGCCTATTGACACAGTTCTTTGAAAGTACCTGGTGAGAGAGTAACACCTTGCTCCTCCAATCGGTGAAGGAGCAACATTTAAGCAAGTGAGTTTTTCTCCCCCAGCTGTGTCCTCCATAGCAATCCTGTCACTGGTTAAAGGACTAGTTTCCCTTATTTAAAAAAAATACAACAATATAGAGTCACGCTACACCATAGTAGCATCCTTTGTTGATCAGATCTTGCAACCATGCCTCTCTTCTGGCAACATGCTGGTGGACCTCCCCTCTGGTAACACACTTGCGGGCCATATTCACAATAATAGAAACCTGCCGGCAAAATGACGACTGCTTTACATGGCTCTGTCCTGTCTAACTGCTATGATCGAGTGCCTTAGTGCTACAAGAGGGATCAAAATCCATTTCCCAAAGGCCGCACATGCACAGTGTACTCTCTTTCTTGCTTCTCGCAGCCGATGAGCTCAACAGAGGAGAGAGAGCATGCTGCGCATGTGTAGCCCTCCTACTATGCTAGGGGGGGGCATTCGTACTAATGGCTACTTCATCATAACAGTGAGACAGGACAGAACCATGCAAAGCAGTGGCAATTTTTACAGCTGGTTTCTGTCATCTATGCCGCTAGAGGAGAGGCATAGTAGTGTGACTCTATAAGGGTTTTTTTTTCATAAAGCTGTGCTACCTTTTCATTTAAAGGCTTGTTGGAAAGATGCTATGTTGTCCTTTCATTTAGCTGTTTCTGACCTAGGTGTTGCCATTATATTAGGCTGCATTCACACTATAGTATTTTGCCAATGTGCACACAATTCTCACAATTTTGCGCATGCATTTATGGTACCATTCATTGTTAAAGGAGTTGTAAAGGCAAAAGGTTTTATATCTTAACCGGTTCCCTACCGGCTCGCATACATTTACTGCTGCAGAGTGGCAGTGTAGCACGAATCGCCATCTATAAACTGAGTGTGGCCACAGATCAGGCGGACTCGATGTCCGCTGGCGACCCGCGATTGCCTGATACAGAATAAAAGCGGGAAACCGCCGATGTAAACATGGTAGTTCCCCACTCTATCAGGCGGCATGGCAGTGATCTACAGTTAGATCTCTTATGCCCCTGCCTGCCCAGCCCCCATACAGTTAGAACATGCCTAGGGAGCACAGTTAACCCCTTGATTGCCCCCTGCAGGTTAACCCCTTCCCTGCCAATGACATTTATACAGCAATCAGTGGCTATTTTTAGCTCTGATCGATGTATAAATGTCAATGGTCCCAAAAAGGTGTCAAAAATGTCCGATCTGTCCGCCACAATATTGCAGTCGCGATAAAAATTGCAGATCACCATCAAAGGCTTCATTCATCCAGCCATTATGTCTTTATATTCACAAACCTCTGCCACAATTTATACATCAGGAACATTGTCCAAAAGATTTGATCTAACGAACGGAACAAGACAAGGCTGCCCTTTATCTCCTATAATTTTCTCCCTAACAATAGAACCATTAGCAGAAAGTATAAGAAACAACAATGAAGTTGTTTGAAAATATGAACATAAAATAGGACTTTTTGCTAATGATATTATATTAACCTCCCTGGCGGTACGAGTTTTGGTGCTGAAAGCGGTACCATTATTTTGCATGGAAATTTGGCGTTTAATATTGTAGGTCTGTAATTCTTAGGAATAACTCACTTAAATCTGTCCAAACAAGAGTCTAGTAGACATCCCGTGTATGATAAAGTTTGAAACATGAAATAATAAATTATAATATAATAAATAACTAAAAATAATTATCAAAAATAATAACATAATAGTAATAAAATTTATTCAATAATGTAATCAAACCAAAAACATTGAAATTTGCTCAGTTGCAGAATTGTCGCTGTCGTCACTTTCAGTGTCTGATGATAAATTTCCCCAAAAATCAGTATCTCTCAATCCTGCAAATGATTCTTATTTACTATCGGTGTTTTCTAGCTGATCAAAAAACACTTTTGAAGTAAAGGGACACTTTTTGGTTGCCATGGACATTCTCAAGTTTCCAGGCAGAAAGAATGACATATATAATATAAAAGTGCATGCAGGGCACTGGGCAAGGCACTAGGGACAAAGGGGATGTGAAATGATTTACTGTGTGTTTCACTTTTTGAATTTGCCGCTGGTCTCCGCCCCCGTGCGACACAACGCTCGCAGGAAATGGAGCCCGGCACACAGAGGCATCGGGCAGAGGATACAGCCCGCAGACACGGCTAGGGACATTGCTGGATCCAGGGGACAAAGTGAGTAACGCTGCCTGGATCCAGCGATGCAATCCCGAGTGTGGCTCGGGGTTACCGCTAATGGTACTGAAATTCCACCCCAAGCCACACTCGGGATTACCGCCAGGGAGGTTAACACTATCAAACCCTGAATCTTCAATACCCAAAATTCAGAATTTACTAGAACAATATGGTGAGGTTTCTTACTACAAAACAATTCAAAACAGGTATCATGTATTACCCACGAATCTACAAAAGAAAGAGGAGTTTGGGACTTTGAGTGAAGCATGGGGAGGGAGCCAGATGCTGATCAAAAGTATATCATTTATTATTACAATGTATATACCACATGTATAGATAGTCATAAAAAATATGGATGTAAAATAATCTACATGTGCTATATACATTGTAATAATAAATGATATACTTTTGATCAGCATCTGGCTCCCTCCCCATGCTTCCCCATGAGTCCCAAACTCCTCTTTCATATGCAATCAATAGGGATGGAGGCACCCGCCCATCCCCTACCCTGGGTGTCTCATTCAAAGTCCCAACTTTTGTCCCCCCTCTTTCTACATGAATCTACAAAAGGATCAAATTAACAAATTAAGTCAAACATATGGATATAATTGTAATGATCCATCCATAACCTAGGCATACAAATGACATATGCATCATCTAAATTATATTCAACAAATTTTCCCAAACTATTAGAACAAACTAACAAGGACCTACAAAATATTAAGAAGGCACAATTATCTTGGGTTGGGAGGATAGCAGCCTAATGCAAGTACTACCCAAAATATTGTATTATTTCCGCTCCCTCCCAGTTCTGACACCAGCAACATTTTTTACACAAATAAACACTAAAATAAAACAATTCATTTGGGATGGCAAAAAAAGAATATCCTTCGCTATATTAACCACCACTAAAAATGTAGGGGGAATGGGACATCCAAGTATTAAACATTACTACTACGCCTCTCTGTTGGATCAAATTCAATTTTGGTTCACCTCCCCTAACAACAAACTATGGGTGCATATTGAAAAAGAAATAACATTAGGCCAGGACTTATACGCTCTTTCTATGGCCAAACACTTAATTAAAAAAATAATAATACCCAATCTCCTCTCTATAAAAGCAACCTTTATGGCATGGAAACATATCCTCTCCAAATCTAACAGTGACATTTCTTATACTAAAGTATCAATTCCGACAAAAATAATAGAATACTGAAAAGATAAGATTATCAACAGAGGAGTGGATAAATCAGGGTTTCCAAACATTTCAATACCTACCAGAACATTTCCAAAACATAGTCGAAAATAAAAAGAGGAAAAAAATATACTAAAAAAAGTAAACCTTAAAAACACATACATCCCCACGAAAATTTGGCACTATCTGAAAGATAGCAATATTAAAAACAAAAAAGGAATCTCTCTATTTTATAACTTCCTCTCCTACAATTCCACAAACCAGTGGCGGCTGGTGAAATTTTAGGATGGGGGGGGCGCTAGACCACGCCCTTCATTTTGACCCCTCCCACTTCACATAAGCCCCACCCCTTATATTTTCCACCCATTGTGTCAGGAGTATACAGCCCAGCATCACAGACAGGGTATACAGCATCACCAAATAGGAGTATACAGAGTCACTAGATAGGGTATACAGTCACTAGATAGGGGTATACAGAGCCACCAGATAGGAGTATACAGAGCCACCAGATAGGAGTATACAGAGTCACCTGATAGGGGTATACAGAGCCCCAGATAGGGGTTTACAGTCACCAGAGAGGAGTATACAGAGCCCCAGATAGCAGTATACAGAGCCTCCATGTAGCAGTATACAGAGCCCCAGATAGGAGTATACAGAGTACCAGATAGGAGTATACAGAGCCACCAGATAGGAGTATACAGAGCCCCAGATATGAGTATACAGAGCCACCAGATAGCAGTATACAGAGCCCCAGATAAGAATATACAGAGCCACCAGATAGGAGTATACAGAGCCACCAGATAGGAGTACACAGAGCCTCAGATGGGAGTATACAGCGCCACCAGATGGGGGTATACAAAGCCCCAGATAGGAGTATACAGAGCCACCAGATAACAGTATACAGACCCCCAGATAGGAGTATGTAGAGCCCCAGATAGGAGTATACAGAGCCACCACATAGCAGTATACAGAGCCCCATATATGGGTATACAGAGTCCCAGATAGGAGTATACAGAGCCACCAGATAGCAGTATACAGAGCCCCAGATAGGGGTATACAGATTCCCAGGTAGGAGTATACAGAGCCATCAGATAGCAGTATACATCTGACAGATAGTAATATTAAAAACAAAAAAGGAATCTCTCTATATTATAACTTCCTCTCCTACAATTCCACAAACCAGTGGCGGCTGGTGAAATTTTAGGATGGGGAGTGCCAGACCCCGCCCTTCCTTTTTGACCCCTCCCACTTCTCATAAGCCCCACCCTTATAGTTTCCACCCATTGTGTCAGGAGTATACAGCCCAGCATCACCAGATAGGGTATACAGCATCACAGACAGGGTATACAGCATCACCAGATAGGGGTATACAGAGTCACCAGATAGGGTATACAGTCACCAGATAGGGGTATACAGAGCCACCAGATAGGAGTATACAGAGCCACCAGATAGGGGTATACAGAGTCACCAGATAGGGGTATACAGAGCCCCAGATAGGGGTATACAGTCACCAGATAGGAGTATACAGAGCCCCAGATAGCAGTATACAGAGCCCCAGATAGGAGTATACAGAGTCTCCATGTAGCAGTATACAGAGCCCCAGATAGCAGTATACAGAGCCCCAGATAGGAGTATACAGAGCTTCCATGTAGCAGTATACAGAGCCCCAGATAGGAGAATACAGAGTGCCAGATAGGAGTATACAGAGCCACCAGATAGGAGCATACAAAGCCACCAGATAACAGTATACAGACCCCCAGATAGGAGTATGCAGAGCCCCAGATAGGAGTATACAGAGCCACCAGATAGCAGTATACAGAGCCTCAGATAGGGGTATACAGAGTCCCAGGTAGGAGTATACAGAGCCACCAGAAAGCAGTATACAGAGCCACCAGTTACAGTATACAGAGCCACCAGATAGGAGTATATGGAGCCACCAGATAGGAATATACAGAGCCCCAGATAGCAGTATACAGAGCCCCAGATAGGAGTATACAGAGCCACCAGATAGGAGTTTACAGAGCCACCATATAGGAGTATACAGAGCTCCAGATAGGAGTATACAGAGCCACCAGATAGCATTATACAGAGCCCCAGATAGGAGTATACAGAGCCCCATATAGCAGTATACAGAGCCCCAGATAGGAGTGCACTGCCCTACCCCCCATAAACACTGATAGCACGCACCCCCATCCCAGAGGTCCGGCACTTACTGTGTAGACTCTGGAGAGGATCATCCTGTTTTTTCAGTGGTGGTGTGTGGAGAGGGAGGATGGAGGTGTCCACTCCTCATGTTTCCCTTTCCTTGCTAAAGTGGCATAGGCCTCCATTAGGATCACCTAGCGCTTTGGCCAATGGGGAAATAGGTCTCACCGACCTGCCTCCTGATTGGCAGGGATTCACTGTAGTGTGAAAATAGCGAAAATTAATTTGCTATGCTCACACAATTGGGTGGGGGTCTCTTTTTTGAAGCCTGTTAGAGCCTCGGGCTCTAGTCAGGTGCTTGAAAAAAAACACTTCTTCCCACGCACGCCATAGGAATCCATGTGTCCGGCGTCCTGAAAGGGGCCGGACGCATGGATAGGAAGGCGGCAGCAGGGATGGTGGGGCGGCGCCCGTGCACCCTTAATGCACGGGCTGCCCCTACCACAAACAGTAAAAATCCTAACATGATAAAATGGGAGAAAGATCTCTCCCAAAATTTCACATGGGAACAATGGAAAAAAAGCAATAGCTACAACTGGTAAAGCATCCTCATGAATTGAACATTGGGTTAATTCCCAAAAAATCCTCAATAGATGATATTTAACCCCTTATAGGTTGGCAAAAATATTTCTCTCCACATCACCCTTATGTTGGAGATGTAATCAACTTACAGGTAATTTACACAACACACTCTGGGCCTGCCAAAACTTGACAAGCTTCTGGAACTCTACAGGGTGGGCCATTTATATGGATACACCTTAATAAAATGGGAATGGTTGGTGATATTAACTTCCTGTTTGTGGCACATTAGTATATGTGAGGGGGGAAACTTTTCAAGATGGGTGGTGACCATGGCGGCCATTTTGAAGTCAGCCATTTTGAATCCAACTTTTGTTTTTTCAATAGGAAGAGGGTCATGTGAAACATCAAACGTATTGGGAATTTCACAAGAAAAACAATGGTGTGCTTGGTTTTAACGTAACTTTATTCTTTCATGAGTTATTTACAAGTTTCTGACCACTTATAAAATGTGTTCAACGTGCTGCCCATTGTGTTGAATTGTCAATGCAACTCTCTTCTCCCACTCTTCACACAGTGATCGCAACAATGCAGGAGTAATGCTAGCACAGGCTTCCAGTATCCGTAGTTTCAGGTGCTGCACATCTCGTATTTTCACAGCATAGACAATTGCCTTCAGATGACCCCAAAGATAAAAGTCTAAGGGGGTCAGATCGGGAGACCTTGTGGGCCATTCAACTGTCCCACGACGACCAATCCACTTTCCAGGAAACTGTTCATCTAGGAATGCTCTGACCTGACACCCATAATGTGGTGGTGCACCATCTTGCTGGAAAAACTCAGGGAACGTGCCAGCTTCAGTGCATAAAGAGGGAAACACATCATCATGTAGCAATTTCGCATATCCAGTGGCCTTGAGGTTTCCATTGATGAAGAATGGCCCCACTATCTTTGTACCCCATATACCACACCATACCATCAATTTTTTGGTTCCAACAGTCTTGGAGGGATCTATCCAATGTGGGTTAGTGTCAGACCAATAGCGGTGGTTTTGTTTGTTAACTTCACCATTCACATAAAAGTTTGCCTCATCACTGAACAAAGTCTTCTGCTTAAACTGATGGTCCTGTTCCAATTTTTGTTTTGCCCATTCTGCAAATTCAGTGCGCCGATCTGGGTCATCCTCGTTGAGATGCTGCAGTAGCTGGAGTTTGTAAGGGTGCCATTTGTGAGTAGCTAATATCCGCCGAAGGGATGTTCGACTAATGCCACTCTCCAGTGACATGCGGCGAGTGCTACGCTGTGGGCTCTTGCTGAATGAAGCTAGGACAGCCACTGATGTTTCTTCATTAGTGACAGATTTCATGCGTCCACATTTTGGCAAATCCAACACTGAACCAGTTTCACGAAACTTAGCAAGTAGTTTGCTAACTGTAGCATGGGAGATGGGTGGTCTCGTAAGCTGGCTTGCATTGAAATCTGCTGCAATGACCCGGTTACTGCGTTCACCAGACATCAACACAATTTCTATCCGTTCCGCACGTGTTAACCTCGGCGACATGTCAATGGCTGTAAACAAAGAGAAACTTGTAAATAACTCATGAAAGAATAAAGTTACGTTAAAACCAAGCACCCCATTGTTTTTCTTGTGAAATTCCCAATAAGTTTGATGTATCACATGACCCTCTTCCTATTGAAAAAACAAACGTTGGATTCAAAATGGCCGACTTCAAAATGGCCACCATGGTCACCACCCATCTTGAAAAGTTTCCCCCCTCACATATACTAATGTGCCACAAACAGGAAGTTAATATCACCAACCATTCCCATTTTATTAAGGTGTATCCATATAAATGGCCCACCCTGTATATCTGCATTTATAGCAGAACTCACTGGTATATTAAAAGACCTAACACCATAAGTTGCCTTATTGGGGATTAATCTAGACAGATATCCACTATGTTTTAGAACAATTATAACACATCTTTTGGTAGCGGCAAGGCTATCTATCACAAGTCTATGGAAATCCACAGAATCTCCAAACTTATCCAAGGTGATTACCAAACTAAATACTCAAGCCCAATATGAGCTCTTATTAGCTCGCAAAAACTCCTCTATTGATAAATTTAAAAAGAACTGTCAGGAATGGATAATTAATCCAAGAACCTCTAACTACTTAAAAAATTGTGACATTTAAATACTTACCGGTTGAATACTATACAATCTATATTTGATATAGCTGTTATAATCATTAAGAGTGGACTTACTCCGCCTACAGTTAGTTTCCCTTGGGGTAGATGGATAAAAGGACACTATCCAAAAAAAACGTATAAAGGCTTTTACAAGAGTTTTGAAGCTGCTGCGGTTAGGAGAGGTTCAACCTCCCTCTCCTGAATGTGGAAGAATCGCGTACAGGATAGGAATGTTTTGACCACCGACCGTGGGAAAACGCAAAAGGCATTTTGTGTTTTCCTGCAGCCTTGGTAAATGACAGTCAAGTGTACATGAAGCCTTACATACCACCATAGTGTGAATGGAGCCTCAAGGTGTAGACATGTACAATTAATTTCTTTCCGAATTTGTTTTTCAACAGAATTAGTTTTTCAACGGAATTCGACAAATTTGTTAATTCGGAAATATTAGAATTAACGAAAACCCATTTAACAAATTTTTCTGAAATTCGAAAATTCAGAAATTTGAAGATTCGGAAATTGGAAAATCCGAAAATTGAAAATTTGAACATTCAAAAATCCAAATATTTGGAAATTCGGAAATTCGAAAATCGCGAAATAACAACAAAAATTCAAAAGAAAGAAAATTAGAAAACCCGAAATTCGAAAATCTGA
Organism: Glandirana rugosa; assembly: GCA_018402905.1. Lineage (NCBI taxonomy): Eukaryota > Metazoa > Chordata > Amphibia > Anura > Ranidae > Glandirana > Glandirana rugosa. The sequence goes on along the minus strand of BLSH010449353.1, from coordinate 249,615 downwards.
TTAATAGCTCACTACTAATAACTATTACTAACTATTAAATTATAGGTATTGGAATTTCCTTTCAAATTTGCTGTAATGAATACAAATTTATCCGACGTTCCGAATTATCCAAAGTAACGAATGTCACATCTAAACGAATGGAACGTAACAAATTAATCATAATAAATACTAATAATAATAATAAAACCTTTTTATTATTATTATTTATAATTAATTTGTTACGTTCCATGCGTTATATAGGATAATTCGTAACGTTGGATAAATTTGTATTCGTTACATTCACTAACAGCCAAATTTGAAAGGAAATTCCAATACCTACAATTTAATAGCTAGGTATTATTAGTTAGTTATTATTTTGGATTTTCGTTCTTTCGAATTTTCAGATTTTTGTTATTATTTTTGGATTTTCAAATTTCCGGATTTTCGAATTTTCAGATTTCGAATTTCCGAATTTTTGAATCTCTGAATTTTCGAATTTTCAAATTTACACATTTATTAAAAATAACGAATTTTGATCATAACAAATGACCTGAAAAATGAAAAAAAAAAACCCCAAAAAAACGAAAACTAAAGCTGACAATTTTTTCGGCAGTGTACATATCTACAATATGTGGTGCAATCAGCGCAGCTACACTTATCATAAACATCCAACTGCTTGCTGAACATCAAAGGCGATCAACCTTTCATTACTTATAAAACAATAAAGAAGCAGCGCAGTTACTTTAAGTCAACTAATTGAGAGTGTCCATAAGTCTATAAATAAAATATAATATAATCCCACGGTGCTCAAACGGTCAGAACGAACGGTGACACAAATCCTCCACCAATATCAGCTGTGCTCACCTCACACTCTGACCCCAGTTTTACTAGAGGGTCAAACTCGTATTGTAACTGTGGTTAGTTAATTCATAGGCAGGTCTTCAGACATCACTTTCCCACAATCTGCAGGGCTCGTTCCAACTCAGATAACCAGTGGTGGTATATATAAAAGAAAAGATGTACTAAGTGCAGACTGTCTTATAATACAAAGGATATTTTATTCAAGTCAGTCTACTTACAAAACATCGATATTCCAAGGATTCACCAGATGATCTCCTCGCTTGCAATCCTAATAACTCCAGGCGAACCCTTCCGAGTATGGCTCCTTCCCTCCTCTCAGCGGCAGCGGGTGACGTCAGAGCAGGTCCGTCCCCCCGTACGCGTTACGGCAAATGGTGTGCCTTCCTCGGCGGGGTGGGGCCGAGGAAGGCCGCTACCTAGACAACCAGAGAAGCTACTCCTAGGCGGCATCCTAGGAGTAGCTTCTCTGGTTGTCTAGGTAGCGGTTTATTATTTAATAGCAGGAGCGTGGTGACGAGACAGGCCCCACCCCGCCGAGGAAGGCACACCATTTGATGTAGGTGCAACAACCATTTTCACTTGGTATACTGAAATAATTTGTTTTTCCACTAGGTGTTATGATTATTGCTTAAATAATCTAATGTTCTCTCTTGTGGGACTACATGGTTGTAATGTAATTTCTTGTATTAGTCTTCATGTTGTTTCCAACAAAAACAAAAGGGGCTAAGCCATGTGTCTAGCACCATCTTGACTGGTAAATATCATAACTGCAGCGACTTTCCAACAAAATATAGACCCAGCTACAGACAAAATACTGAATACTGCTGCAGACACCACTCAGAAAGCAACTATGAGGACTACTAAATATGCTTCCAGGGGTGTAACTATAGGGGTGGCAGGGTTGCAATTGCTACTGGGCCCCATGGTCCAGGGGGCCCATGTGCCTCCTTTGTACACCTGAATAAGAGGGATGGCAGGGGTGGCATTTAGAGGACCCAATCTCCTCCATTTTCCTCTATCCAGTTTACTTGTCTTCGTTTACAATCTTTTCTTTATTAATATTTTTCAGTTTTTCACAATACAAATAATACATTGTTGCCATACATTTTCACAATATGGAGCCAAGTGTATTTTATATTTCAATCTATCTCATGGGATCTATTTCTGTATGCGGGTGCCTCTAATCCCACTGATGTTCCTAAATTAATTCTCTTTAATTTTGGATATAGTAGGGAGAATAAGTCCACATGTTTCCTCCGTGTACCCGGGGGACCTGGTACCCCGGGTCATCGTTAACGTTGGGACGGTGGGGATATCAATGTGGGGACCTTCGTATAAATCATCAGGAGTATCAACGAAAGACTCACCACAGA
>BLSH010449353.1:218632-228682 GCA_018402905.1 Glandirana rugosa | reverse complement strand
GATCGCCGCGATGCGGGCCCCTGAGGGCCCGCAAAGCGGCGAAAACAAGTGGACGTCATATGACGTCCACTTAGGATGGGGAGTGCACCTTGCCGACGTATAATTACTATACGCCGGTAAGGAAGTGGTTAACATGTCTCAATATTTTGGGGGCTACCCCAATTAGAAAACAAACAAACAAAAAACAGTGTTGGCTACCTCCTCCTCCTCCTCCTCCTCCTCCACTGCCACTTCCACCTACACCGCCACGGTCACGGCCTAGTCAACCCCTAGGCTCCTACTCCACATCCACCTCCTCCTCCCATTTTTATTTTTTTTATGTGATTTTAAGTTATTTCCCTATCCACATTTGTTTGCAGGGCACTTGTCTTACTCTTACCCCCATTTTGCTTCCTTGTGCAGCCCTCTAGCCCTTTCCAGGACTTTTTTACAGCCATTTTTGTGCCCAAAAGTTCTGGTCACCATTGACCTCAATGGGGTTCGGGGTCCGGGGTCAATTTCAGTACCGAACCCGAACTTTTCCGCAAAGTTCGGCCAAACCTGACGAACCCGAACATCCAGGTGTCCGCTCAACTCTACTCCTAAACCTTGTGGACAGTCTTCCCAGAAGAGTTGAAGCTGTTATAGCTGCAAAGTGTGGGCCAACTCAATATTGAACCCTACGGACTAAAACTGGGATGCCATTACAGTTCATGTGTGCGTGTAAAGGCATGTGTCTCAATACTTTTGGTAATACAGTGTATTTTCAAGAGCCCAATCTTATGACCAGTTTGTTCTTGTGAATGAGGTCTCTTGAACCCAGAAAACATGTGGGCACTTTTAAATGAACTTCAATGTCAACACTTCCCGGACTGTAAAAATCTGAGTATCTATGCTGCCTGTATGTTCAAGGTCAGTGTCTGACTATGTAGTCAGAGAAAATTTTGTACTGTCTGTGATACTTTTTTTATTTGCACTAACATAAAATTTTTCAGGACAAGCTTTCGGGGTGTCTCCCCTTCTTCAAGGTCCAAGCAGTACTCTAGGTACTCTGATTAGGTAGTAAAACTAGGATGGGGATGATGGCTCCAGATCCTGTACCTTTATATTAATGCAGGAATCACAAGACCCACATTTCACTTTCAATACATTTTATTGAACAAGTTGTAACATAAGGAGTCATGTCTGTGGATATAAGCAATGCACTACTAATTTCCAGAATTGTATCCATCAATGACATGAGTCTATGTTTGACCATTACAAACTTGGGTAAATGTTTTGTGCACACCCACACATTGTCTTTTTGCTGGTGAAAAAGACCTTTAATTTCAATAAGGATGTCAGTGTAATGACCAATGTCCTTTTTGGTCTCCTTTCTCCCAGAGAAAATTGTACAGTAGGACTAAATGACTGCAAGTTATGATGGTAGTAGTACTGTTCGAATATAATGCTTTGTGCATTCAATACGCCATCCATCCATTATCTTGATTTCTTAAAACCTTGACCTTCCACACTGGAATTATCTTAACATCTGTATAACAGTCCATGGCTAATTCCAAGCCCCCACAACATCCTTAAAGCGGAGTCCCACCCAAAAGTGGAACTTCTGCTTTAAGGGAATGTGACCCCTCCGACATGCCACAATTGGCATGTCATTTTTTTGGGGGGCGACCGGGGACCCTGTTTTCACAGGGTCATAGGTCCACTTCCTCTTATGGTGCCGGAAGGAAGTTCACCTTCCCCTCCCCCCCTCGGCGATCTTCTGGGACACGTCACAGGTCCCAGAAGATGCGTTGGCCATTCACAGCGTGCAGAGCAACTAGTGCATGTGCAGTGCCCGCCTGGCTTTGAAGCCAAAGCAGGGTGCCCACACTTGTGATGCCGGCGCTGCCAAAGGGAGGGGGGGAAGAGTGATGCTGCAGGTGGCTGCATCGCTGGAGCCTGGGACAGATGAGTATCCGATTATTAAAAGTCAGCAGCTACACTATTTGTAGCTGCTGACTTTTGATAGGGTGGAACTTTTCTCTTTCTATTTTCTCTTTAATCAACTTACTTTACCCTGTTCAGAATAGTGATGACAATAGCAATAGAAAACTTGAAAAAATACATTTTAGAATTGATAGCTGGGTGCATTTAGCCATAGGAGAGAAAATCCTCATCTGTGGGTAGTCTCCGGGGAACTCTGGCATGAAGAATTGCCCTTCCTTCTGGGCATTAAAAAGATGTGCTTAGATTAATTGTTAAATTGAAAATAAATAGTACATTTGTTTGCGAGGCGCCATTCACACAGGGGCGACTGTTGCTCCGACTTGAGTCGCCTCAAGTCACCCCAAGTCGCTTGACATCTGAAATCCCATTGAAATGAATGGAAGCCGTCTTAATGTACACTACTAAGTCGTTCTGACTTCAGAAAAAAGTTCCTGTGCGACTCAAGGCGAATTCTATCCGACTTGTGCCCATAGAAATCAATGGAAGTCGCCTCCAGGTCGGATCCCCATTTTAATGCAAGCGACTTTACAGTGAAAAGAATAGAATTTATGTTTGGGGCAAGCCCCCCCCCCCCCCCCCTCTTATTCTCTTATTGGCCACAGGCAAAGTCGCTTGGCATAAGTTGTGTTGTAAGTCGCGCCGAAGTCGCGCTGAAAGTCGCACTGCAATTGCCTAGCAAAGTCGGATCGCCCTTGTGTGAATGCAGCCTGAAGGTTCTCATTTATCCAGGCCATGGTATGTGTAATTGCAGTAAGTCACATTCAGGTGGACTTGTTTTGTAATGTTTAAAGTGGAACAAAAACCATTTTTGAAATTTTGGGGCCCAAGACGGTTCTGACAAAATGTGCACGTACGCTCAGCGTAACATTAAAGCACGATTACCTTTTGAATGTCCTTCACCAGCAACGCAGCGTCTGCATACCCACCTCATCACCAATGCTTTCCTTTTCACCTAATCACCTTCTGGGTTGATCATCTTGATTGGCTGGAGCAGGATGATGTAACTCCCATGTATGCACACAAGAACTACTTCATCCTCACATATAACCATGTCAGAGATGTGCAATGAGCTATGCATGTACGGCTCAGAGTACACTTAGGAAAAAAGGTATGGTATGAATGGCACTGCACCGCACCAATGCATGTAATATGAAATTGTATGAATGGGACCTTACCTTTAGCCTTGATCCAGTGAATCAGAGCTGCACAGCCATTTTCCAAAAAATGGGCAGTTTGTTCTGCATATTTTGTGCCCCAGCCCAATTCACTCCTATGGTGAAGCTGTATTCTGAGCAACCACTTGAAGGCTGCCGTAAATATGGCAATACTAATAAGGAAGGAGTGAAGACCCAGCATAATTCTGCACAGTAAACGGAGCTATATGAGGACTGAATATATTGTACTATATTGTTGTACTTTTGTTTTTTGGTTTTTTTAAGTGACTTTTACAGTTATATATACTATATTTGCTGTTTCATGTTTTTGCTATTTTACCTAGTGAATTGTACATTAGCCACAAGTAGGAGATCTGAGTGGATCAGTGCAATAGCTCTATATAATTTTTAACAAATGTTGAGATAAAAAGGCTGATTTGGGCCCGTTTCACACGATTGACCCGCTCGGATCCGCCTGTCCGTTTATCAGGCGGATCCGAGCGGGCCACCCATTCACTTATATGGGATATGTGTCCTCTGACACCCGTCTGCCATCTGATCCAACAAGATCCGCTCAAAACAGATAGATGGCGATACATTTGCCATCCATCCAACGTATCGGATCGGATGGGATCAGATGAAAACAGACATGCAGTCCATTTTCATCCCATCTGCTCATAGAGAACAGCGTGGCTCTGACAGGTCCATCCCTGCACAGTGAGCAGAGACGAGCCTGTCATCGGCCGGGTCAGCGGGGATCAACAGAGCGATCTTCCGTTGAGCTGGCGGAGTCCGCTGTGTGGATCTGCCCCATTCGAAAGGGGCCTTACTAAGGAATCTGAGATTGCTCACACAAAGCTTTTCACATCCTAATGCAGATATAAATTAACTGAGCATGGGCAGTTGAGTTGCATTTATATGCTTGAAAGCTGAATTGTATCTGAGTACCCCAAACTTAAAACTCTATTGAATACATTTTCATTATTCAAAGCAAATACCCGTCCATCTATATTAGTTATATATATTACTTAAAATAATTGCAATACCTGTAGGCCATTTGTGGCACCTCCGGCCTGGCAAAAAACTCTCATACTGTTTGCATTCCCCACACTGGCCAGTTGCTAGGGCACAGCAGACGTTGAGCATGCACCCCCAGTATCAGGAAAGTGTGCCCTCTTCCAAATTAACAAGCCGCTCATGCACAGTATGCTCCCCCCTCACCCGTAGTGGCTGAGCTTAGTGTTGCTGCAACAATTTGCTGTGTTATGAAATAGCACAGTGTATTTTAACAAACTGGGGCCCCTTGGCTGTATAGTCTTTTTAAACAAAAGGTGAAATTATCCTTTAAATCGGTAGTAAATTCCCCATGTGAATGTTAAAAAATGTTCCTCCTGCAAATTTAAAGGAGTTGTAATGTCTATGCATTAAGATAAAAAACCTTCTGTGTGTATCAGCCCCCCCAGCCCCCCTAATACTTACCTTAGCTCCTTCTCTCTTCAGTGATGTCCATGAGTGTCTTAACCGTCCAGGACATTCCTTCTGATTGGCTGAGGAACAGCAGTGGCACCATTGGCTCCTGCGGCTGTCAATCAAAGTCAGTCAGCCAATCAGGGGAGAGAGGGGGCAAGGCCAGATCGGAGCTCCATGTCTGAATGGATACACAGAGCTCTGCCTCAGCGCTGCTGCCCCCTGTAGCAAGCTGCTGGCTGAGGGGGCACTCAATAGGAGGAGGGGGCCAGCAGCTGGAAAGGGGGACCCGAGAAGAGGGCTGCTCTGTGAAAAACCAACTGCACAGATGAGTTAAGTATAACATGTTTGTTATTTAAAAAAAAAGTCATGATGTACTAGTATGTGCCGCATACATGCAGATATACAGACAGGTATACCTGCAAACAGAGCCCTCCAGCGATGTGCTGTCACGGCTCCCCTGGCGCTTCCATCTTTGCCTGGTCTTCCTTCTGGGTTTCGTAAGCTTGACCACCTGAATGACTAGGCCGCAGTGACGTCACTCCCATGCAATGGCACATGGAGCAGGACGTAAATGTGGTTTGAGCTGCACATGCTCAAGCTCAGTTCTCATTACCGCTAACAGAAAAGGGGAGCTTTATGACAGAAGAGACCTATGTTATGTAAACTCTGCCTCTCAGCAGATTTTTTCATTTTGACTTCACTTCCGCTTTAAATACGTGAATTGGGTAAAGTTGTGTAAATCTTGGATGAATTGATCAATGGACCTTTGTATGTTTCCTATAATAGAACAGGAAAAATATCTGCAACTTATATAGTCCCTTAAAAATTGGGCTTCAATGCTGTAATGAATATCTGTTGACTGGCCACATTATTATTACTCTGACATTGGTGCACCCTAAATTAAACAATGCTTATTTTCTCCTTATTTTGGCTTGAATTGATATCTAGCATTATTATAAAAATGTGTCCAATGCAAAAAAAATGACAATACACCCATAATCTTCAGACAATAAAAAGAATAAAAATAAAGCCCACAGCATTACATTTTGGACAAGTGTCTGCAAAATATAGACAATCAATCCGAAATGTCTAACTGGAGCAGTTGTTGGGGAAAGGATGGGTTATTTTCTTTGGTGAATACAGCTTCAGTTACAAATCGGCATTAACACAATATAAATCACATGGAAGGAGACAGTCATTAAAGTGTATTAAACCTTAGAACATCCTGATTGCCAGCTCCAGCATATGGTATCTTCGCTGTGTTTAGTGAATCAGCACTTCTGTGATCAGCAGGAGTGACATGGAAATGCCATATTAGTTTCTTCCACTGGTTTTATACCCTCATTACCTCCAGGAATGTTGTATCTATATCTCCTCTGTATAATAAATCAGTTACAGCTTCTTACATTTTAACTGAAGCTTTTACTCTAAGCACAAAAGTAAAATGTGATAACACAATACAGAATGAGATAGCTCCGTGTAGACTCCAAATATAGTGAAGGATTTCTGATTTTATGCAACCTGTCAGGTTTTGGGAAGAAATGTATTTTGACATTTTAGGAAAATGACTGAATTACACAATATCTGTTAGCTATTTGACTGATGCATATGCAGAGTTGGAAAATTAGCTGTTGCACTACTGAGGATTGTGGGTGCACTTACTGCTCTGCTTACTGTTTGTTTGTTATTTAAGCCTAAAATGTGTTTTAGGGAACACATATTCTTAACTGTCTATCTACCTATCTTGGCACACTTCATTCCTTATGTTATATACAAACCAGGGTTTCAGCCCTGTACCCCCTGCCTCAGTCCTAACACCCCAAGCATACACACACCCTTACTATAACTCTATCTTCAGCTAACATGCCCACACAATTACCTCCTTTATCTGAAACCTTCAATCATTTATAGCCCATCCTTCATGGAGCCATGTGCTCCCTTGAGAGTGGCTGGTAGTAATGGTTCACCTTATAGTTGCCCTCAATCACACCATATTTCAGACATCTGTAGATGCTGACCTGGCTGGCTCTTGTTTTTGTTGTTTTATTTAGGGGAAATAACTTGGATGGGGATAAGGGATGACTGTGGGATGCCCAAAGAATTATATTACATGAAATCCATATACACTCCAGTATATGCACACTTCACTGCAGACCATCCCTCTGCAGACTGTACTCCTCACAACTCTCCAACACTCAACATGCTGACCGTTTCTCAAACTGTTCTCTCTCCAGCACTGAACTTAGTAAATCATCACTCCATTACTTCTCTCCAGCACTGCACTTAGTTTACAGCTTGAAAGGAAATTTATCAAGCTTGTCTGTTCCCCTTCACTGCAGCTAGCACATGGCGAGGCCTACTCTCAGCAGAACCTCCGGACACCCATTGCACCCATTACAGGGATCACAGGCCTCTGAATGTGTAGCAAAAAGTACTTGAGTGCTAGCCAGGCCTTTGATGGACTACAACTCCCAGCCCATCCTTCTTCCAGGTCCCACCGACCTTCTTTTCCTCAGTGACACTCCTTTCCCTGAACTGGCTCCCAAGGCTCCCACAGACTATCCACTATTCCTCTCCCAGCTTGCTCCAGCACTTTCTCTTGCAGTTCCGAGGGGCCATCACTCACCAAACTGGTGGATCACTTTAAAGTCTCTCACTGTGTAGCACCTCCGCTGTTCTCCTGTTCCCTGTGCGACTCCAGGAATAACGACCTTCCTGGCTGCACCTGAACCTCCAGGCCCCAAGGTCACCCTCCCCAGACTGGGACGACCTCCCAGGTAGGGGCCTCCAAAGCTCATCTGCTACATCTCCAGACCTCCACCTGACACTTCTTTCCAGATTGGGCTGACTCAGAGTATTTAAGGAGGCCTGCCCACTGCCAGTCCTGCTTGGGTATTGGTCAGGGCTCCCTAGAACACTCCAGATGGCTCCACCTATCTCCCGGCTCTCTGACCAAAAACCTTCCCCAGGTTTCTAGAAAGAAGTGGGAGGTTCTGGTGACCTCATCTGTCAAGTCCACTCAATCCTCCCTGACCCACTACTCCCGGCCCAGATCAAAACATTCAGGCCTGCACCCGCAGTCAGCCCTGACTAAATTTTACCTTACCTAGCAAACCCTGCAAGAAAATGTACCTACACTATGGGGGTGCTGCATTCATATAAAACACCCTCAATGCCTATGACTCCCAAGGGGCCTAGTTTCAAGCACAACCTCTGCTCCCATACACCCCTACACCACTGTACCTGTTCATACAGTATTCTGTTTATCCATGTATCTATGTTACTGATTGCAGGTATGCAGGGTCAACCCTGGCTACAATTCCATGCCTAGAATAATGATCATTGCAAGATAGATCTTCTTCACCCAACCTTTGAACTGAGGGCACTAGCGATGAAAAAAACGTTCTCTGCTCCATAGAGAAAATACTATAAGTGTTCCTTGGTCACAAGGGTTTTCAAACATAACGGACAATAACAAAATAAAAAATATCATACAGTAGGTAGAAGAGTCAGAAGAGTTCATTTTGACAGTTGGCACTCTCCCTGAATCTGTGATCCAAATTTGAACTGCGGCGGCAGCACCCAAGAGCCGATGGAAACATTGGCTGGGGTGAAGACACCACGGGACATCTGGACAGGTAGGTGTCCTAGTAGTAAAAGTTAGCAGCTACAGTATTTGTAGTCGCTGACTTTTAATTTTTCTCTAAAGGAGGCTGGACCTCCTCTTTATGTTTTAATTATTGCTAGCCTACTCCCATTATTTGGAAGGATGTTGAAGTGAGGATCCATTCCCCATGCATTTACTTCCTTGAATTCTGTGACATTCACTATACCCTGTGAGGGGAAGCTGCTGTGTCACATAATTCACTAAGCCTGCCTTCTGCACTACAAAGATTCTGAGAGGATGAGTTTTAGGGGGCAGTATCAGTAAAGGCATCAATGGTTGCAGGCAGCAAGGTACCATGGGATTTATAGTCCTTAGTTATCAAAAGTAAAGCAAAGAAATGAGCAGAGGAGAAGCTGCAAAGCAGTCAGAGAACCCAGGAAGTTGTAGAAAGAGATGGCCAGCTGACAGGAAGCACTCATAACAAAAGGAGATTTTTCAAGCAAGCTTATATGGGATTGTGAAATATAACTATTGATTGTATTGTTATTACAAAGCTGATGTTATAAAATTAAAGTGTGTGCCGTGACCATAGACAGGGGTGTATCTACAGGGGTCACAATTGCGACCCGGCCCCATGCTGCAGGGGGCCCATGTGCTCCCCCTCGTATGCCTAGATAGGAGGAGCAATGGAGACAGCTGCATATAGAAGAGTTGGTCTCTCCATTTTCCTCCTGCAGCTGCTGAATGCCCACTTCTCCTCCTCTCCCTGCCACAGGCATTCAGCAACTGCAGCAGGAAATGGAGAGATTGACTCATCTATATTCAACCAGATTGACTCCTCTATATTCAACCGCCCCCTGCAACTTCTCCTATTCAGCTTCCTTCTCCAGCCCCCCTGTGCTCTCTTCTTCCCCCCCTTTCTCCACAGCTCTGCCAGGTTTACCCCTCCCCTCTCCCAACGGCTGCTGTGGGGGATCTGTCAGTATTGAAAGCGTGTCATTTACCGGCCCCTTCCTTTTCTGAATGGAGAGTCAGTGATCCATACCGATCCTTTCTGTCTCAAAGGTGGAACATCAGAGGTCTGTTTAGACCCCTGATAGCTCACTAAAGTAATACAAATATAATATTGTAATAAAAAACATTGGAAAAAAATAAAATAATAAAAACTACAGACACCAGTGGCATAACTACCAGGGTCACGAAGGTAACACTTGCTACCAGGCCCTGGTGTTGCGGCAGTGTTAATGATGGTAAAGCACGATGATGGCCTATCTTTCATTTTGTTTGAGCTATGAATGCCTAGTAACCTTATACAGTGCAAAAGGAGCTCTTGGATCTGTGGTGCACCTTAATAAAATCCCAGGAAGTGAAATTGATCCCCAGGTGGGGAAGGTTTGCAGAGACCAGTTTTCTAGGTCAAATATGATGCAATTAGCAGCATGGTGCTTTTATTTTAAAATGATCGCTCTGTATCTCCTAGAATACCTGTTTGATAATGCCAGGTCCTCAACCCCCCCCCATCCCCCGAGTGCAGACTCTGATTTTCATGTTGCTGATCCTGAGAGACCATGGCCTGTGTAGTCCGTGTCACTTGCAGCTCTCCTATTCTCCTGTGCCTGTCTTCAGCTCCCCCCTGCTCCTCCTCCTGGCTCTTCCTGTTAACATGTAGCCTCTCTCCTCTCTGCTCTGCTCTCATAATTAACTTTAAAAGCTCCTATCCCCTCTGTATTAGAACAAGAAGTTTCCCCGTGTCTGTGTTATATCATAATTAAGCTTATCTGTATAGATAACACACTAGCTTCCTACACATGGCTCTCTCTCGCCTTCCCAGCTGACCTTAGCAGCCTCTCC
>BLSH010449353.1:170536-187019 GCA_018402905.1 Glandirana rugosa | reverse complement strand
TTTATTGATTGGTTTGCGCAAAAGTGGTCGCGTTTACGGATGATGAGAATTCATTTTTGGGGTTTTTTATTTTTTTTTATTTTTTACTAGTAATGGCGGCGATCTGCGATTTTTAGCGGTACTGCGATATTGGGGCGGACATGTCGGAACGTTTTGACACTTTTTTGGGACCATTGGCATTTATACAGCGATCAGTGCTATAAAAATGCACTGATTACTGTGTAAATGCCATTGGCAGTGAAGGGGTTAACCTGCAGGGGGCGCGCTAAGGGTTAACTATGTTCCCTGGGCGTGTTCTAACTGTGTGGGGGCTTGCCTATCTGGGGAAGGGAAGTGGTCACAGCCTTCACGTACAGGAAGGCTGTGATCACAGCCCTTCCCCCTCACACAGAGCGGAGGTCCGTGTTTACTTACACGGACCTCTGCTCCTTCACTCCAGGGGGGCATCGCGGGTGGCCGGCGGCAATCGAAGCCGCCGCACCCGCTCCCTGGCCCCCCCCCCCGAACACAGTGGCTCTGTATCGCGGCAGCCGTCGTATGACGGCGATTCGCGTTACAGAGCCACATTGTCGCCGTCAATTGCCGATCAGCCGTCGGCATACGGTTAATTAAGCTTTGACAATAAAACCTGGAAGCTGATTCTATGCAGAACTGCATCAGATTTTGCACTCTCCAGTTTTAGTAAATCTCCCCCTTAGAGTTCTGGTGACTAAAGCCATTTGGACAAAAAAGAGGGTGAATATGCCCAGTGGAGACTAAGACAGCAATAAAAACCTGTCAGGGGTTCTAACTCTTCCCTACTCTATCCAAAACAATAATAAATAAAATGGTTTGGTTTGACTAAAGCTGACCATAGAGAGTTTGTGCAGTTTTCTTTCAGTCAAGGGGATAACTGAAAACAAATAGCAGATTCCTCCATCCATGCAAGCAAGGTGGATGGAGGAATTCCGCTCGCATTGTATTCTGACAATCAGACTCTCCGTTGTCAGAATATATCTGATCAGCAGCAGCTGACTGGTTGCAGCCAGTGATCAGGAAAACGTTTCCAACATTCCTGTTTGACAGAAGTCAATCCAAGTGGGGGTGGCCAGACATGGATCGAAATCCATCCAGTCCCCGTGGAACCAGACAAATTTAAATCCATCTATGGCCAGCTAAAGCTTGACTTTTAGTTTTGGGGTCACAATTTACCTAAAGACTGACTGGTTGTTTTCCAAAATGTCAACATACCTTTATAAAGCCTACAACAGGGCAACTCACTGATAAAAATGATTCTGTTGGCTTGTAATTTTAACATAAAAATGTTATCATTTTCAACAAATAAATAAATGTCAATTAATTTACTTAGATATTTTAAGTGCCTTATTTCATTTTCATTAGTTCTTAAAACACACCTTTTACATTTACACAAATGTATAATATTGAGTAATCTAAACGTTTAAGGTATGTGCATTTCCATATTCTAATTGAGTTACATTTACTTAAAAAAATAATCTTTTCATTTGACTGAAATTGTGGGAAGCAGATGTTTGCAAAATGTACAACCGCATGAGTTTTGATGCTGTATATTTTAAAGAGTTTGACGTCTTTTGGAACTTTGAAAACCTGCACAAGGCAGTTACCATACATTTGGGGCACCATCAGGACAAAAGAGAGCCACCAATGACAACTATTTTTCAAAGTCACTACAAAGCCATGCAATGGCATTGAAAGGTAAGAATGAACATTGAACAAATTATCGTTCACATGCTTTTTTTTTTGATTGTATATTTATTGAGGATTTCAAAAGTTACAAAATGTACAACAAACATATAAGCATAATGGAGGCAGATTGTGTTACATTAACCTCCCTGGCGGTATGATTATTTCAGATTTTTGGTGCTGAAAGCGGTACGATTATTTTGCATGGAAATTTGGCGTTTTATATTGTAGGCCTGTAATTATTAGGAATAACTCACTTAAATCTGTCCAAACAAGAGTCTAGTAGACATCCCGGGTATGATAAAGTTTGAAACAACGAAATCTTAAATTATAATATATATGAAAAATAAAATTATAATATAATAAATAACTATAAATAATTATCAAAGATGATAATATAATAATAAAATGTATTCAATAATGTAATCTAGTCACAAACACAGAAATTTGCTCATTTGCAGAATTGTCGCTGTTGTCACTTTCAGTGTCTGATGATAAATTTCCCCAAAAATCAGTATCACTCCATTCTGCAAATGATTCTTATTTACTATCGCTGTTTTCTAGCCGATCAAAAACCACTTTTGACGTAAAGGGACACTTTTTTATGCCATGGACATTCTCAAGTTTCCAGGCAAAAAGATTGACATATATAATATAAAAGTGCATGCAGGGCACTGGACAAACCACTAGGGACAAAGGGGATGTGAAATGATTTCATACAGTAATGTAATCTTACAGATTACAGTGTACTGTATGTTTACTGTGTGTTTCACTTTTTGAATTTGCCACCGGTCTCCGCCCCCGTGCGATGCGACGCTCGCAGGGAACGGAGCCCGGCACACAGGAGACATCTGGCGGCGAACACAACCCGCAGACACGGAGGGGGACATCGCTGGATCCGGGGGACAAGGTAAGTAACACTGCCTGGATCCAGCGATGCAATACTGAGTGTGGCTCGGGGTTACCGCTAATGGTACTGAAATTCCACCCCGAGCCACACTCGGGAATACCGCCAGGGAGGTTAAAGAGAACTGGTTAAATCTGTATTTGATTATTCAATCTTAATCATTAAATTGGGCAGGCATACCTATTAAAGAGTTATATTTGTCCCTTTGTTAGGCTTTGTTTGCTTTGCCTGTGCTTGGCTCATTGCTCTGAGAGTCTGATGTGTTATCCATACACTGTAAAAAATATTGTGCTGGGTCTACTCAAAAAAATTGAGGCAACTTTTTGCATCAGCTTTTTAAGTACTGTCAACTAAACGTATTCTTGTCTGACTCATTAGACTTTTCATGTTTTCAACTTTGTTGTTTTACGTTAAGCCAACTCAATTTTGTTCAGTTTATAGACCATAGTGTTCTAAGTTAGGAATACATACCTTAACTTGGAACTATAGTTTTAAGTAAAGTCAACTAAATTTTTCCAGTTTATAGACCATAGGTTTAAGTTAGGAACAAATACATTAATGTATTTATTTATTTCAGGTACTTATATAACACCGTCAATTTACACAGTGCTTTACATATACATTGTACAGTCAGATCAGTCCCTGTCCTTAAGGAGCTTCAAGATCCCTAACTCACATTCATACATACACATACTAATGCCAATTTAGACAGGGGCCAATTACCCTACCAGCACGTCTTCAGAGTGTGGAAAGAAACCCGTGCAGGCGTGGGGAGAACATGCAAACTCCATGCAGGTAGGGATTCGAACCAGTGACCCTTTTGCTGCTAGGCGAAAGTGCTAACCACTATACCACAACACCCCTGGGATGCCCTGTTTCTTGTCTGGAACCATAGTTTTAAGTGATATTAACTTATTTTTTCTTGTAACTTACTCAATTTTTTTAAGTTGGTAAAACTTATTTTCCAAATGTATTTGATATATGTTTGAAGGTTTTATATAATAATAATACAATAACATGGTTTTTAAACATGGAATAGTCTCATGAAACAGGCTTTCAAAACAAGTTAACATTTATTATTTATAAAGTGTTATAAATGTAATATTATTAAAGCAGCATGAAATGTAAAAGTAAACATCTTTTTGTAAAAAAAAAAAAAAAGAAAAAAAATGCCTCTTTTGCCCCGCCCCGTACACACGATCCGAAAATCGGACGATCTGTCCGTTTTTTTCGCATGCTAATCTCAGATCAAATCGGAAGAGTTTACTTTAGTCACGAAAATTCTCGCACGACAGAATAAAAAATCTTAAGCGATGTGATGTGTTGCAGTGTATTTGTATTGCATTTTTGAACGACAGCTGTACTGATGAAACGAAAATCGTACGATCGGGCACCATGCGAGAAAATTTTTCCTGTATGTCCGATCTTGTCCGGACGGAAAACATCGGATGAACTGTCGTGATCGGCTCTCGAAAGCTCTGTACTAACAATCCGATCATCGTACGACTGCTTCGAAAGCGGTATTTTCCATACCATTTTCTGATCGTGTGTACGGGGCATTTCTCAGCTAACAAATCAAGCGGAAACATACACATATCATACAGTATATTTGTAAAGAGCATAGAACACAGAATGTATTAACTTTTTTAAGCCTTTTAGGAAAGTAATTTGTACTTTAAAGTATGAATTTTTGAATTTTGATAGATTCCCCACATCTTGATCTTCTAAAAACCTTCAAAGGTATATTTTAGGTTTTTAGGGTAGCTCAGGTTTAATGAATCCCACAATCATTCTTTCTGATACAAAATGAGAGTGCTATGTGAAAAAATACCCTATACCAATATGCTTGTTTTTGCTGCACAAATGCAGAACAAACTTATGGTATATTTATTTTTGAAATGTAATAACATAGTGCAAAGTGGGCGGAGCTTTAGGTTACATAATCTAACACTGAATGTCCAATATCTCAAAAACCGGACAAACAGAAAGTTTGTTTTTGTGTTACAAATCAGCACAAACGCAGCACGAACAAATGGTATAATAGTTTTTAACTCCTTCAGATCCGCGCTATTGCCGAAGTATGGCTCCAGCGCGGATCTGAATTTCCGCAACGACGTCCATGGACGTTGTCCCCTGTGCACGCTCCCGGCGCACACTCAGTGTAAACACGGCGGTTCTCCACTCTGTGAAGGGGGGCATGACAGATCTACTGATCCCTGTCACTGGGATCAGTTAGATCTGTTATGTTCCGGCCAGCCCATCCCCCACACAGTTAGAACACAATGAGGGAACACAGTTAACCCCTTCACTGCCCCCTTGGTGTTAACCTCTTCACTGCCAATGACATTTATACAGTAATCAGTGGCTATTTAAATTTCTGATCGCTGTATAAATGTCATTGGTCCCAAAAAAGTGTCAAAAATGTCAGCTGCAATATCGCAGTCCTGATAAAAATCGTAGATCGCCGCCATTACTACTAAAAAAAAAAATAATAAAAACACCATAAATCAATTCCCATAGTTTGTAGACGCGATAACTTTTGCGCAAACCAATCAATATACGGCGATTGCTATTTTTTTACCAAAAATATGTAGAAGAATATATATCGGCCAAAACTGAAGAATCATTTTTTTTTTTTTTTGGATTTGTATTATAGCAAAAAGAAAGAAATAGTGTTTTTTTAGCAAAATTGTCGCTCTTTTTTTTTGTTTATAGCAGCGATCAGAAATGATGCAGAGGTGATCAAATACCACCAAAAGAAATCTCTATTTGTGGGGAAAAATTATAAAAATTTTGTTTGGGTACAACGTCCCACGACCGCGCAATTGTCATTCAAAATGTGACAGCGCTGAAAGCCGAAAATTGGTCTGGACAGGAGGAGGGGTTTAAGTGCCCAGTAAGCAAATGGTTAAAATGTAATAACATGTGGTGCAAAGTGCTAGAGGTTTCATCAACTATAATGCGCAATATCTCTGAAACCAAACCAGCAAACACGTTCGTTTTTGCAGCACAAATCAACACAGATGCAGTGCAAACGAATGGTATCTTTGTTTTTATTTATTTTTTTTTGTTTCAATGTTTTTATTGGATTTTCATAATAAAGAATATAAAAATTGTGACAAATAATAAAAGAACATTTCTCTTGCAATTTACCTATACATCAAGATACCTGGTATAGACATTGATGACATCTTATATCAACACATAAATGTCAAAACTTTTCAAAAATAATCTTTTCACTGCCAGTGTGAGTATATAAAATCCATTTAGCATTAAGATCAAGGGAAAAGGGGACAAAAAGTAGAAGATAAGAAGTGAAGAGATGAAGTGACCCATAGCAAATAGTATGACCCCCAACGCCGACCGCCACCATCTCGGGTTGTCTCCATTCCAATATGGCTCTGGGATCTCCAGACAATTGTTTTTAAATTTTAATAACATTGGGTGCAAAGTGGGTGGGACTTGATGTTACATAATCTGAATTTGTATTTCAATATCTCAAAAACCGAACCGACTGAAACATTCATTTTTGTGGCATAAAACAGTTTTTAAGCTTAACAGCCGGCGGTCCCTCGCCCTTCATCTTGGTTGCATTCTGTAGTAAGTGCAAACTTTGCATGTGCACAAGTGAGTTACCACAATAGAACAGATGTTGTATATATTGTATATATTATTAACCACTTAAGGACCGGAAGGATTTCCAGCTTTAGGACCGGGGCCCTTTTTGCGATTCGGCACTGCGTCGCTTTAACTGAAAATTGTGCGGTCGTGCGATGTTGTACCCAAACGAAATTTGCGTCCTTTTTTTCCCAAAAATAGAGCTTTCTTTTGGTGGTATTTGATCACTGCTGCGTCATTTCTGATCGCCGCTATAAACAAAAGAAGAGCGACAATTTTGCAAAAAAACACAAATTTCTTACTTTTTGCTAAAATACAAATCCAAAAAAAATATATAAAAAAACATTTTTTTCCATCGGTTTTGGCCGATTTATATTCTTCCTCATATTTGTGCTAAAAAAAATCACAATCGGCGTTTATTGATTGGTTTGCGCAAAAGTGGTCGCGTTTACGGATGATGAGAATTCATTTCTGGGGTTTTTATTTTTTTTTATTTTTTCTAGAAATGGCAGCGATCTGCGATTTTTAGTGGTACTGCGATATTGGGGCAGACATGTCGGAACATTTTGACACTTTTTTGGGACCATTGGCATTTATACAGTGATCAGTGCTATAAAAATGCACTGATTACTGTGTAAATGCCATTGGCAGTGAAGGGGTTAACCTGCAGGGGGCGCTCTAAGGGTTAACTGTGTTCCCTGGGCGTGTTCTTACTGTATGGGGGCTGCACTAACAGGAGAAGGGAAGTGATCACACCTTCCGTGTAGAGGAAGGCTGTGATCACAGCCCTTCCCCGTCTCACAGAACGGAGGTCCGTGTTTACTTACACGGACCTCCGTTCTTTCACTCCGGGGGGGGCATCGCGGGTGGCCGGCGGAGATCGACTCCGCCGCACACGCTCCCTGGCCCTCCCCGGACACAGTGAGCTCACTGTGCGCGATCTGGCAGCCGCCGTCGTATGACTGCGTTTCGCCTTACAGAGCCACTTTGCCGCCGTCAGATGCCGATCGTCGGTCGGCAAGTGGTTAATTGGCAAATAAAATAAACATTTTGGATGGTATGTTAAGCAACATTTAAAGCATGTGAAGGGCGTGTGTGGCTCTCAGTGATGGCGGACGTGTGTTAGAGGAGCTCCGGCCATCACCGCTCTCATCAGCCCCTGCACAGCTACACCGGCTTTTTTTTGATCCAGTGGTAAGCGCACCCACCCGCTGAACACACCGCACACCCCATGGTGAAAATAGGAGACCAAAAACCGGCCTACCGATCACGATCTGAGCCACAGCCTGGTCATGGCATGGATCGCTACCTCACTAGGCCTGCGCTTGATTTCAAAGGCCGACCCACAGCTCCGCGGACTTGGATTTTGATCAATGGAGCCTCACCCCACTTCAGCGCCCTGCACCCCACACTACTTGAACCTCTGAGCTGCTAGATGACAAACTGCAAGCATTACTGCACAAGATAACCCACAATGTAGCTCAGGAAATAGGAAAGTTTTCACAGGAGCTGCAGGGGGAGCTGGATCAAATAGGAGAATGTACTGATGTTTTAGAGACTAAATTTGATGATATGACTCAATGGGGTTGATTTACTAAAGGCAAATCCACTCTGCACTGAAAGTGCACTTGGAAGTGCAGTCGCTGTAGATCTGAGGGGAAAATCTGAAATGAGAGGAATCTCTGCTGATTTTATCATCCAATCATGTACAAGCAAAAATGCTGTTTTTTATTTCCCTTGCATGTCCCCCTCAGATCTACAGTGACTGCACTTCTAAGTGCACTTTTAGCGCAAAGTGGATTTTCCTTTAGTAAATAAACCCCAATATGTACATGCTTTGGAGGAAGACAATGTCTCCCTTAAGCATGCAGTGTCACAACTCCAAATACAAAAACAGAAAACGACATCAAAATCTACGGATCAGGGGAGTCTCAGAAAACGTAAGTGACAAGAACATTAGATCATATCTCCTGGGACTGTTTAACATCCTAGCTCCTGACATAGCAGACATTGATTGGCATAGGTCATAGGCTCATAGGCTAATAGGTCTCTGGCCCCAAAAGCCCGGGGCAAGACCAAGAGACATTGTAGTACGATTTAATTTCTTTTGTTTTTTTGTTCTTTTTTTGATCTCCTCTTTGTTCTGGCCAATTTGGCCTTTAATTTCTATGCCTACAAAAATTCATCTAGACTCTTTTCAAATGTTTTTCTCTAATATTGGTATATATGTGGTTCAGTGCTTCCAAATATTGGTACTCACCACGGGGGACCCCTCCCCCCTTTATGTTATGTCATGTTTGCCTAACTGTGGCATTTTATTATTTCTTTAAAAATAGTTATATATAATGTCAAGGGATTAAACTCCATTAAGAAAAGATGGTTAGCACTTAAGGAGTTTAAGACCTCTGGGGCGGACGTAATCCTAGTTCAGAAGATGCACTTCAGGTCTGGGGGCTCATTTAAATTTTCCCTTTCCTATATGGTGTCAGACCCCTCTGGTAAGGCTGGAGTGGCAATCCTGATCAGGCGCCCCTGTCCTATCAGAATTCGCTTCTCCTACCTAGATCCTCATGGTCGCATTATAATATTGGACTGTGGTTATTTATCAACTTCTTTTTCATTAATGAATATCTATGCACCTAGACCAGGCCAGGTAAAATTTCTTACTGAGACCTTTGAAAGGCTGAAATGTTTTGCCCAACCTTTTACAATTGTGGGAGGGGATTTTAATGTGGTGTTTTCCCCCACACGCGATAGACAATCACTATTTCAACTAAGCTCACCCTCCTTAACTAAATCTTTGGCCACATCCTTTTGGAAATTAATCAGAGCACATCACTTGTTTGATTCTTGGAGAATCAAACATCCCAGGGACAGACAGTTCTCCTTCTACTCCCCACCACACAAGATGTTCTCCAGGCTGGATTACTTCTTCATCTCTGCCCCCCTTTACCTAACAAAGTAGCATCAGAGATGGGTCAGATAATCTGGTCTGACCATACTCCATTATCCCTAAACCTGACCAGGGCATACCCTAAAACATGCCATTGATGACTCAATGAATCACTGCTCAGCCGCATGGACACCAAAGAGAAACTTTCCAGCTCCCTTAACAATTTTTTTCAGCTTAATACAGGCTCGGTATCAGAGGCCTCTACTCTGTGGGAGGTGCATGGACTATTTCCGAGGGCAATGTATATCTGAGGACTCCAGATTAAAGAGAGATGCAGCTGTCCAAAAGACTACCTTATTGACTTAACTAAAATCCACAGAGAGGGCTTTTGTGCTCTCCTTCACGGTGGCCTGCCTCCGAGCTGTGACTTCCCTACGCAACCAACTCAAATCCCTGGCCATGACATGTATAGCCAAATCTTTATTATGGGAAAAACAAAAATTCTATGACTACTCCAATAAGCCTTTCCAAACTCAACCCCCACCCTTTCCATTCTTTCCCTGATGTTCTTAACCAACCGGACGGTACTCCCACGTACTGCCCCCAAGCTATGACTAGAGTATTTGGGGAGTTTTAAAATAAACTGCTTAGCTCCAACTCACTACCCCCTTTTTAAACAAGTGGCCCTGGAGGAGTTTCTTAAAGATATACACTTACCCCAACTCTCCTCAGCTGACCTCAAACAATTAAATGCTAGCATTTCACTAGAAGAGCTCTATACTACAGTGAAAGAGCTACCCACACATAAATCTCCCAGTCCAGACGGCCTGCCCTATTCATATTATAAATGCTACATCCCTATTTTAGCGCCACACCTATTGTCCCTTTATAACTCTTTCCTACAAGGAAAGACTCCCCATAACTCTTTTCTACACTCCTTTGTCACGGTTATACCAAAACCTGATAAAGATCTTTCCATTCCTGATAACTATAGGCCAATCTTGCTCCTAAGCTACAAGATTACAAGATCTTGACAAATATTTTGGCTAACAGTTTATTGCAAATGCATTGTAAGCTCATAGATAAAGATCAAGTAGGGTTTGTTCCGACAAGACACGCAGGAGATAACACCAGACGGACTATTGGCCTTGTTGATATGTTGAACAGAGTCCGACGTCCGGCAATAGTTCTGAGCTTAGATGCTCGGAAAGCATTTGACAGGTTAAGTTGCCATATATGTTTGCATATTTACTCAAATCCCACAAACTTACTGGATGTTCAATGGCACTAGGCAGGGCTGCCCACTGTCACCCCTACTTTTTATCCTCTGTCTAGAACCTTTAGCAGTGGCTGTAAGAGCTCACCCTGACATATGGGGAGTCTCTATAAGACAAAGGGAATATAAATTATCGCTCTTTGCTGATGATGTTCTATTAACCCTGACTCATCCACTTACATCCCTACCAAACCTACATGCCCTACTGACTCGATTTGGATCCCTATCTGGGTACAAAAACAATACTTCTAAAACTGAGGCCATTCCCGTCCACATTCCCCCTGGTGATCTGACCTCCCTTCAGAAATCGTACCCGTACAGATGGTGCCTCAATCCCTAAAATATTTGGGAGTGTAAATTACTAACACATATTCCTCTTTGTACCAGGCCAATTATATTCCCCTGCTTTCCAATATTAACAATACGCTGAAACATTGGAGGACATATTCCATCTCATGGCTGGGTAGGATAAATGTTTTAAAAATGACTATTATGCCAAAATTGTTATACTTTTTGAAACACTCCCGATCCCAATACCCTTGCCTCAGCTTAAGCTGCTCAAACGCCATTTTCTGGAGTTCATATGTGGGGGAGGAGCTCACCAGATAGCTAACTTGGTGATCTTTTCCCCTAAAAACCGAGGGGGCTTAGGGGCTCCAGATGTTCTTAGGTATTACTATGCCTCCCACCTCCGGCTGGTAGTTTGTTGGACTTCCCAGGAGGCGCCGAATAGGTGGTCAGAGATAGAGATGAGATCTGTGTATCCGGTGCATCCTTGCTTCCTTATATGGACCCCCTTCTCTCGTCAGGACCCCAAGATACTTAATCTATGCCTGGCTCCAATGCTCTTCATGTTGAGGATCTGGCGTCAGCCACACTCACCCCTATCAAATATGCTTTTTAATCCTCACATTCCCGATAGCTTATCGCACAAATGAATGGAGATTTGGGCCCAGGCCACATTGTTTCAAATCCGTCATTTTGTCCACCCAATCACCTGTAGGCTCCTTACCTTTGAGGACATACAAGTAAAACATCATGTTCCTAAACATATGTGCTACTCTTATCTACAGATTATGCACTCTACCATTTCCCCATTGCTGATATGATCTAAGCCTACTGTTTTTGAACACTTATGTGCCCAGGGCCCCTTCCAATCAGGCCTTATTTCCTCCATATATAAAATACTAAACGAAACTCCCCCGTTAACCGAAGATATGCATAAATATATGCAGAAATAGTCCTCTATTCTTCAACAACCTATACCCCTACCTATATGGACCAAGATATGGTCATCCTCTAATGGGGTTTCCAGGTGTGTGGCACAGAAAGAGACGGCCTTTAAAATACTAATGCTCTGGTATAGAACACCTGAAGTCCCCCACCGCCAAGACCCTTCACTCTCCCCTCTATGCTGGCAATTTGGTAAGACGAGGGGCTCCCCCTTCCATATTTTTTGGCACTGTGAACTTATAACCCCCTTCTGGCATATGGTAATGTCTCTCCTTCAGCAGCTACTCGAAGTGGAAGTGCTGTTGGATCCGATACACTGCTTATTAGGTCTTCCATTTTCTAGCATGGGGAAATATCCAAATAAACTGGCATCATACATATTGGCTGCTAAGAGAAGCATGCCGGCACTCTGGTTGAGTACCTTGTCTCCCTCTAAAACACAACTCTTACAGGGCATATCTGAGATTCGTAGGATAGAATATATGACAGCTTTGGTGGATGATGATATACCCAGGTTCAATAAAATTTGGGACCCATGGGATCAATCCATCTACGGTTCTTATTGCACTTCTAATTGACCGCTCTGGTTGCCTTGATGTCGAAGGTAAAAGTGTTTTCACTACCTCCCAATCCCAGGGTATTGCTCACTACCCCGGGTGTGATACTATAAGTGATAATTTAAGCATGCATAGGCTTATAAATGATAAAGTCTCTCCCATGGAATGACCTCACTTCCCTCCCCTCCCCTTCCCCTCGCCTTTTTTTATGTCTATTTTTTCTGTTATACCTTAGAGGCTACATATTTCCATCTGTTTTTTGCTACCATTACCTATTTAACCTCCCTGGCGGTAATCCCGAGTGTGGCTCGGGGTGGAATTTCAGTACCATTAGCGGTAACCCCGAGCCACACTCGGGATTGCATCACTGGATCCAAGGGAGCGTTACTCACCTTGTCCCCTGGATCCAGCAATGTCCCCCACCGTATCTGCGGGCTGTGTCCGCCGCCCGATGCCTCTGTGTGCCGGGCTCCGTTCCCTGCGAGCGTCGCGTCACACAGGGACGGAGACCGGCGGGAAATTCAAAAAGTGAAACACACAGCATAGATACAGTACACTGTAATCTGTAAGATCACATTACTGTATGAAATAATTTCACATCCCCTTTGTCCCTAGTGGTTTGCCCAGAGCTCTGCATGCACTTTTATATTATATAGGTCATTCTTTCTACCTGGAAACTTGGGAGTGTCCATGGCAACCAAAAAGTGTCCCTTTACGTCAAAAGCGGTTTTTGATCAGCTAGAAAACAGCGATAGTAAATAAGAATCATTTGCAGAATTGAGTGATACTGAGTTTTGGGGAAATTTATCATCAGACAGTGAAAGTGACGACAGCGACAATTCTGCAACTGAGCAAATTTCAGTGTTTTTGGTTTGATTACATTATTGAATACATTTTATTACTATTACGTTATTATTTTTATCATTATTTTGAGTTATTTATTATATTATAATTTATGATTTCATGTTTCAAACTTTATCATACCTGGGATGGCTACTAGACTCTTGTTTGGACAGATTTAAGTGAGTTATTCCTAAGAATTACCGGCCTACAATATAAAACGCCAAATTTCCATGCAAAATAATGTACCGCTTTCAGCACCAAAAATCTGAAATAATCATACCGCCAGGGAGGTTAAGAACTCTTTTTAATAAACAGCACAGAGACCACAGTAAGTAACCCTAAAAACCTAAGTCCCACCTGCAATTCATTTCTCTTGCTTTCAAACCAGGTTACTGTGTCTATCTCACAGCTGTATTCCAGCTGGAGGTTTCACTCAATATTAACAGCAATTTGTTTTGTTTTTAATGTATAATTCATCAATTACACGTCAGCCATCAAGCACAGCAGCGATTCTGTTGTGTACTACAAAAAAATGTATGAAATTTACCTCTGGTGGATATAATACAGGATATTGTCTCACATAATAAATAGAATTAAGTGAAATAGTAGCAACCAATACAGAATGTAAAGTGAAATGGGATGCTCAGCGCAAAAGACATAAATCTAAATTTTATCAACTGCATATTAAATGTAATAAAAAAAGAATGCATGAATAAGAAAACACAGGCATGCAGAAGTGTATTTATGTAAATGGATAGAGGAAACATGAATATTTACATAAATATATCAACTAAGTGTGTGTGTGTATAAAATAGGAAACGAGAATCCGGACTTTATACATGTGTGTATGCTTACCCAGCCAACAATTGAAACTGATATAAAATAATCTTCATCTAATAAAATCGAATTATATGGAAGGAATGCCTTTAGGGTTGATTCACTAAAACATAACACATAATGTCAAAATGATGTAAAGTTTTTACAGATCAGCAGAATTTTCCACAAACATCATTTTTTGGTACTTTGTATGTAAAAAGTCAATTCACAAGGATTGCTGTGTTTTATAATTCAGTTAGCTTCTCTTTGTTGTTAACGCTCAACTGAACACCAGCCAGACAAACTTACTAACAACCTCCATTTTTTTATAGCCTTACCTCTACTTTCCTAGTAAGGTCCCCAATTAGCCAGGACTGTCTCACATCTTTGTCTTCTGTCCTGTCAATGCTGTGTTCCCAGCCAATGCCCATGATCACAACATCAGCCTTAACAGCACCCGCTGCCCGGCAGCGGCACACATAATTGTTACAAGCAGGAGGGACAGACAGTGGAAGAGAGTAGAAGCTGCCAGTCATAGGAAAGGTGATTTCTGATTGGCCAGCAGAGGATTAATAAGCTGCACTATTGGGCAATTTTTAATTGGCAAGGAGAGGATTTGTAAGCTGCACTATTATTTTCTAATTGGAAGAAGCTGAAGGCAGTCAGTTGTCTCTGGCACTGGAGTCTTTAAGAGATGTTAGTCTTAAAGTGGTTGTAAACGATCACCTTGTAAAACAACCCACTCAGTTTCAAATAGAAATGAAAGGCAAAACATGTTTTTATAGATATAAAAAAATCATTATAAATATCTTTTTTCCCTTTTTTATAAGTGCTCACATCCCCTCTGTTCTCAGCTGCATAAGAGCTGAGGGGAGGAGAAAGAGCAGCACACTGATCTTGCCAGTGAATGACTGGGCAGCGGGGGCATGTCAGGATAAGTCTGATTATTGGAGGAGAGTACACTGAGTTCCCAGCATAGGTAGAGAACTGGCCATGGTGTGCTCTCGTGCTTGGTGTGGTCAGTTTTTAATAGGAAAGCAGCGGGACGGGCAAGAACACCAAGGATTTCACATAACAGAAGCAATACAAAGAGAACCAGATACTTTCTCATACAGCTACATGGTACAGCAGGCGCACATCAGGAATATGAAGTGTCGGGGTAACAAACACTTTAAGACTCCAGTGCCAGAGCCAAATGGATTTTTAAAACTTTTTTTTAAAAAAAGTCTTTCTGCAGTTTTATGTGTTATTTGGGCAGTTCAAAGATACAGCCTAGTCCAAATTTATATACAAAAAGTATAGGAAATAATTACTTCCCTTTAAAATAATCACATATTTTGCTTTGTAGCCTGAAATGAAGATAGGCACAGTTTTTGTTTTATCCAGCTGTATTTACTCAGTGCACTTATGACATCCAAGTGAAAGATATAACACCAGCATGTCAGAAAAAAATAAAAAAAACAGAATCATTGAGCTGGGAAAAGAATTACCCCCTTGTGTCAGTAGTTTGTTGAACCACCCTTTTCTTTAATTACAGCCCTTAGTTTGTTGGGATATGTTTCTACTAACTTTGCACATCTAGCGTGTGCAATAGACGTGTGTGTGATGAAAAAATTTGTTTTGTTTCCTTTCGATCTGTTAATCTTTAGTTAAATTCGGTTGATTCGTTCAATTCATATTCGGAATTCGTATTCGGAATTTCACATTCTCTTTGAATTCGACGATTTTTTTTTTATTCAAAACGTTCAAGTCGATAAATTTTCAAATCGGTCTAAATGAAAATGTTATTTTTTTTTTTTATTCAAATGCAGCAAAGTGAACAAACAAAAAGAAAATATTCATCAAATGTTTACAATGACCCTTTAAATCACATTTGGCTTAACAAAAACAGCATTATTTAGAAATGGTACTCTAATAACACACAAAGTCTTTGATTTCAGAAGTATGTTTCCAATTTCAATTTGAATTTCGGAAATTCGGACGTATTAAGTTTCATTATTCGGAACATTCGGTAAACTTCATTTATACTGTAATTTGGATATTCGGATATATCTAAATCTCCAAATAATGAAAAATTAGTCTGAATATTAATTTGGAATGAAACAAACCATACATGTCTACTTTGTTATATTTGTCCATTCTTCAAGTCATTTC
Source organism: Glandirana rugosa (assembly GCA_018402905.1). Taxonomy (NCBI): domain Eukaryota; kingdom Metazoa; phylum Chordata; class Amphibia; order Anura; family Ranidae; genus Glandirana; species Glandirana rugosa. Next base: position 171,021 of record BLSH010449353.1, on the reverse strand, counting down.
ACAGATTTTCAATGTGGTTTAAGTCTGGGCTCTGACTAGGCCACACAAGGACATTTACCTTTTTCTCCTTCAACCACTATGTGGTCAGTTTTGCTGTGTGCTTTGGGTCATGCTTTGTCATGTTGGAAGGTAAACCTTCTTCCCACTGACATCTTTCTGGCAGAGGGCAGCAGATTTTCCTCAGGAATTTGACAATATTTTGCCCCATCCATTTTTCATCTATCCTGACAAGTGCTTCAGTCCCTGCTGCAGAGAAACACCCCCATAACATGATATTACCACCTCCATGCTTTACTGTAGAAATAGTGTTATTTGGATGTTGAGCTGTTATGGATTTTTGCTAGACATATCGTTTGGTGTTGAGTAGTGTTGAGCGAACCCGGACTGTAACGTTCATGGTTCCTCACTTCCACGCTTCCTTCGAGTCTCGGACTGGGCAAACGATCGGTACGACCAATCGGTCGCTCACCAGCGACCGATTGGTC
>BLSH010449353.1:150324-166440 GCA_018402905.1 Glandirana rugosa | reverse complement strand
TTTCCCTATCCCCATTTATTTGTAGGGCACTTGCCCTAGTTTGAAGATGATTTTGGAACAGTTATATGGTTTCTACCGTTAATTAATACTTTTCAGACACAGTTTGAAGATGATCCACATTCACCTCCATTTTTGCTTTTTTTTGTTTTTATTTTTTTAAAAATATTTAAAGTTATTTCCCTGTCCCCATTTTTTTTGTAGGGCACTTGCCCTACCCTTACCCCCATTTTACTTCCTTTTGCAGCCCTCTGGGGCTTTCCAGGACTTTGCTACAGCCATTTTTGTGCCTAAAAGTTCGGGTCCCCATTGATTTCAATGGGGTTCGTTGTCCGTGCGATCGTTCGGGTTCCGTCCGGACCCGGACCCGGACTTTGTCCCGAAGTTCGGACGGACCAGCAGAACCCGAACGTCCAGGTGTTCGCTCAACTCTAATAATCATCTGTTATTTAAAAAAAAAAACTGATCAATGTTTTTCCATGTTTCAGTTATATAAAGACAATATGGTGAAAATCAGCCATTCATTCAAACTCTTAATGTGTATGCTTTTAGAGCATATGAGATAATCTTAACGTAGAAGACTGGGCTTGATCTAACTAAGCTTAAACTGCCCCCACCCCTCTTCTAACTCCTATTCTAACTACCCTGTAAAAGGAAGATGCTTATACTTACCTATACTGAGGGCGCTCGACACGGTCACATGATGACTCCAAGCGGCCAACTTCAGGAGAGAGGAGGGACAGCCAACAGCAGATTCCCCATAGTAAGCCTATGGATGACATCAGCATCCAGGCACTGCAGCCTTTGTTGGCGCTCTCTCTTCTCTCTTGAAGCTGGCCTTTGGGGAAATCACGTAACCAACCGGAGCACCCTGAGAAGAGGTAAGTATAGTTAGGAGGGGGGTGGAAGCAGATTTAAGCTTGGTTAGATCTAGTCTGGAATTCCACTTTAAAGTCCAGCTCCAGCAAAAAACAGTTTTTGGAAGACGCCAATGGCAAGATTTTCTTTAATTAATTCTGCCCCCGCCCATTCAACAATGCCATAATATCACTTCCAATTTTGTAAATCATTCCACATTGTTTAGAGTTCATTGAGAAAGCATAACACCACCATTTGGCTTTGTAATAATTATGTGGTTACATTAGTGGTTCTGACTAAAGGAAAATATGGCAGCGTCACCTAGAGAGGGCAGTAAAGGGTCTAAAGCCAATGGAATTCTAAACTAGATTAAAGAGACTGTCAAGTTGATTTATATTGGAAAGTAGACACTGCCCTTGGCAGGACCTCATAGTTTTACTCCATGTTGCACCTTCATTTTACATATGATTTATAAAATGTACACTGCAGTGTGGAGCCTGGGGTATCCTTTGGAGTGCTCTTTGCATTAAAGGGTTAGTTCACCTTTAAAACAAAACTATCTATGCAGACAAGGGGCACCTGTGGATAAAAACAAACCGTGCAGCATTGACAAAAGCTGCACAGCAACAGGCCCCTCTGTCAGAATACATTGTTGGGATGGGGGGATTATTTCATTCATCTCATTTGTGTGGATGGAGGAATCTGTTTGTTTTCTTTTCCTTTAGCTCACTGCCTGAATGGAGAGAAAAAACAATCTATGTATGGCAGTGGCGGCTGGTGAAATTTTAGGATGGGGGCGCGAGACCCCGTCCTTCCTTTTTGACCCCTCCCACTTCTCATAAGCCCCACCCTTTATAGATTCCACCCATTGTGTCAGGAGTATACAGCCCAGCATCATCAGATAGGGTATACAGCATCACCAGATAGAGGTATATTCAGCACCACAGATAGGGATATACTGCACCACAGATAGGGATATATACAGCACCACAGATAGGGGTATATACAGCAACACAGATAGATGTATACAGCACCACAGATAGGGGTATACAGCACCACAGATAGATATATACAGCACCATAGATAGGGGTATACAGCACCACAATATATACAGCACCACAATATATACTGCACCACAATATATACAGGACCACAATATATACTGCACCACAATATATACAGCATCACAATATATACTGCACCATAGATAGGGGTATACAGCACCACCATATATACTGCATCATAGATAAGGGTATACAGCACCACAATATATACTGCACCATAGATAGAGATATACAAACCACAATATATACTGTACCATAGATAGGGGTATATAGCACCACAATATATACAGCACCACAATATATACTGCACCATAGATGGGGTATACAGCACCACAATATATACTGCACCATAGATAGGGGTATACATAACTACAATATATACTGCACCATAAATAGGAGTATACAGCACCACCATATATACTGCATCATAGATAAGGGTATACAGCACTACAATATATACTGCACCATACATATGGGTATACAAACCACAATATATATGCACCATAGAAAGGGGTATACAGCACCACAATATATACTGCACCATAGATAGGGGTATACAACACCACAATATATACTGCGCCATAGATAGGGGTGTACATATCTACAATATATACTGCACTATAGATAGGGGTATATAGCACCTCAATATATACAGCACTACAATACATACAGCACCGCAATATATACTGCACCATACATAGGGGTATACAGCACCACAATATATACTGCACCATATATAGGGGTATACAGCACCACAATATATACTGCACCATACATAGGGGTATACAGCACCACAATATATACTGCACCATAGATAGGTGTATACAGCACCACAATATATACTGCACCATAGATAGGGGTGTACATACAGTCCCCCCGGCTCACGGCACTGACAGTACCCCCCCTGGGGTAGTTGGGACATCAAAGTCCCACAGTTATCCCATCTAGGAGCGGGCAGCATGCAGTGTCAAGGGAGCAATGGAGGGGCATCCAATAGGATCGCCTGTCTTCGGGAAACAGGTAACATATCAGTGCTTCTTGATTGGTGGATAGCGGTTTAATGTTAGAAAGGCAAATGTTCATTTGCCTTTCTAAGGGCTTGTGGCGACACGCTTTGCTCATCTTCTAGTTCTATAGGGAGAGGTTCTTACTGTTGCTTAAAGGGACAGATTATTGTTTCTTGCACAAAATTAAAAAGTGCATCTACATTGCTGGTTTAAAAAAAACCAAAACAATTCCAAAAATAAAAAAAACAGTGTTGGCTACCTCCTTCACCGCCACTTTCACCGCCTCCTCAACCTCCAACTCCACATCCACCTCCATTTTTGATTTTTTTATGTGATTTTAGGTTAAAAAATATTTTAAGTTATTTCCCTATCCCCATTTCTTTGTAGGGCACTTGCCCTAGTCTTACCCCCATTTTCCTTCCTTTTGCAGACCTCTAGGACTTTCCAGGACTTTGTTACAGCCATTTTTGTGCCTAAAAGTTTGGGACCCCATTGATTTCAATGGGGTTCGGGGTCCGGGTCAAAATTCGGGTCAAGTCCGGACCCGAACCCGGACTTTGTCCCAAAGTTCGGCCGAACCAGCAGAACCCGAACTTCCAGAGGTTCACTCAACTCTAGTATTCATATCCCTTGAAATTTTCCACATTTTGTCATGTTACAACCAAAAATGCAAACTTATTTTATTGGGATTTTATGTGATAGACCAACACAAAGTGACACATAATTATGAAGTGGAAGGGAAATGATAAATGGTTTTCAATATTTTTTCCAAATAAATATCTGAAAAGTGTAGCGTGAATTTGTATTCAGTCCCCATTACTCTGATACCCCTAACTAAAATCTAGTGGAACCAATTGCCTTCAGAAGTCGTCTAATTAGTAAATAGAGCCCCCCGTGTGTTATTTAATCTCAGTATAAATACAGCTGTTCTGTGAAGCCCTACAAGGTTTGTTAGAGAACCTTAATGAACAAACAGCATCACAAAGGCCAAGGAACACAACAAATAGGTCAGAGATAAAGTTGTGGAAAAGTTTAAAGCAGGGTTAGGTTATAAAAAAAATCCCAAGCTTTGAACATCACGGAGCACTGTTCAATCCATCATTCGAAAATGGAAAGAGTATGGCACAACTGCAAACCTACCCATCCACCTAAACTGACAGGCTGGGTAAGGAGAGCATTAATGAGAGAAGCAGCCAAGAAGCCCATGGTAACTATGGAGGAGCGGCAGAGATCCACGGCTCAGGTGGGAGAATCTGTCCACAGGACAACTATTAGTCGTGCACGCCACAAATCTGGCCTTTATGGAAGAGAGGCAAGAAAGCTATTGTTGAAAGAAAGCCATAAGAAGTCCCATTTGCAGTTTGCGAGAAGCTATGTGGAGGACACAGCAAACATGTGGAAGAAGGTGCTTTGGCCAAATTAAACCAAAACCTAAAGCCAAAACGCTATGTGTGGCAGAAAACTAACACTGCACATCACCTCGAACACACCATCCCCACCGTGAAACATGGCGGTGGCAGCATCATGTTGTGGGGATGATTTTCTTCAGCAAGGACAGGGAAGCTGGTCAGAGTTGATGGGAAGATGGATGGAGCCAAATACAGGGTAATCTTGGAAGAAAACCTGTTAGAGTCTGCAAAACACTTGAGACTGGGGCGGAGGTTCACCTTCCAGCAGGACAACAACCCTAAACATTCAGCCAGAGTTACAATGGAATGGTTTACATCAGGGATATGCAATTAGCGGACCTCCAGCTGTTGCAAAACTACAAGTCCCATCATGCCACTGCCTCTGGGTGTGATGCTTGTGGCTGTCAGAGTCTTGCTATGCCTCATGGGACTTGTAGTTCTGCAACAGCTGGAGGTCCGCTAATTGCATACCCCTGGTTTAGATCAAAGCATATTCATGTGTTAGAATGGCCCAGTCAACGTTCAAACCTAAATCCAATTGAGAATCTGTGGCAAGACTTGAAAATTGCTGTTTACAGACGCTCTCCATACAATCTGACAGAGCTTGGGCGATTTTGCAAAGAAGAATGGGCATAAATGTCACTCTCTAGATGTGCAAAGCTGGTAGAGACATCCCCAAAAAGACTTGCAGCTATAACTGCAGCAAAAGGTGATTCTACAAAGTATTGACTCGGGGAGACTGAATACAAATGCACACCACACTTTTCACATATTTATTTGTAAAAAAAAATTGAAACCATTTATTATTTTTCTTGCACTTCACAATTATGTGCCACTTTGTGTTGGTCTATCACATGCAATACCAATAAATAAATAAAATACGGTTTTGGTTGTAACATTACAAAATGTGGAAAATGTCAAGGGGTATGAATACTTTTTTAAGGCACTGTATGTATTGGGTTTAAAGGCTAATGCCTTGTACACACAATGTGATTATCAGACGAATGATCGCCCGTTTTTTTGGATGCTAATCTCATATCAAAGTTGAAGAGTTTACTAAAGTGACAAAAATTTTTGTACGACTGAATAAAAATTTGGAATTGATGTAATGTGTTGTAGTGTATTTGTATTTTCTAAAGAAAACTGTACTGATTAGCTGGTTCCCAACCTGCTCGCGTACATTTACTGCTGCAGAGTGGCGCTCTTTCGCAAATCACCATCTATAAATGGCGGCTCTGCAGGAGTGTGCCCACGGCTTGGGCGGACCCGATCTCTGCTGTCGAGTCGCGATTGCTGGCCACACGGCGGTTCCCCGTGCTGTCAGGCAGCATGACAGAGATCTACTTATCCCTGTCACTGAGATCAGTTAGATCTCTCATGCTTCTGACAGCCCAGCCCCTTCACAGTTAGAACACACCTAGGGAACACAGTTAACCCCTAGAGCGCCCTCCCAGGTTAACCCCTTCACTGCCAATGACATTTATACAGTAATCAGTGGACATTTAAATTTCTGATCGCTCTATAAATGGCATTGGTCCCAAAAAAGTGTCAAAAATGTCCGACATTTCCGCCATCAATATCGCAGTCCCGATAAAAATCGCAGATCGCCACCATTACCAGTAAAAAAATTCTCATGGTTTATAAACGAGGCAACTTTTGCGCAAACCAATCAATAAACGGCGATTGTGATTTTTTTAACTACCTCGCATCAGCGCCATAGCTGAATGACGGCTACAGCGCGGCTCTAAAATGCCGGGAGGACATCTATAGACGTCCTCCCATTTGGCGCGTGCTGGGCACGCTCCCGCGGGCGCGAGCGGCGCGTGCCGCCGCACGCTGCGGGAGCGTGCCCGCGGGTCGGGCGGACCCGATGTCCGCCGGAGACCCGCGATCTCCTTACAGAGAGGAGAAACGGGGAACCGCCGAAGTAAACACGGCGGTTCCCCGTTCTGTGAGGGGGGGCATGCCAGATCTACTGATCCCTGTCACTGGGATCAGTTAGATCTGTCATGCCCCTGTCAATCCCGCCCCCTCCACAGTTAGAACACACCCAGGGAACATAGTTAACCCCTTCACTGCCCCCTGCAGGTTAACCGCTTCACTTCCAATGACATTTATATAGTAATCAGTGGATATTTACATTTCTGATCGCTGTATAAATGTCATTGGTCCCAAGAAAGTGTCAAAAACGTCCGACATGTCCGCCCCGATATCGCAGTACCGATAAAAATCGCAGATCGCCGCCATTACCAGTAAAAGAAAAATAATAATAAAAACGCCATAGATCAATGTCCATAGTTTGTAGGCGCTATAACTTTTGCGCAACCCAATCAATAAACGCAGATTGCGATTTTTTTACCAAAAATATGTAGAATATATATCGGCCAAAACTGATGAATAAATTTGTTTTTATATTTTTGGATATTTATTATAGCAAAAAGTAAAAAATCTTGTTTTTTTTTTCAAAATTGTCGCTCTTTTTTTGTTTATAGCGGCGATCAGAAATGACGCAGAGGGGATCAAATACCACCAAAAGAAAGCTCTATTTGTGGGGAAAAAAGGACACCAATTTTGTTTGGGTACAACGTCGCACGACCGCGCAATTGTCATTCAAAGAGCGACAGCGCTGAAAACTGAAAATTGGTCCGGGCAGGAGGGGGGTTTAAGTGCCCAGTAAGGAAGTGGTTAACCAAAAATATGAGGAAGAATATAAATCGGCCAAAACCGATGAATAAATTTGTTTTTGTTTTTTTTTTTACTTTAGTTTTTATTGATAAGTAATAATAATACAGTAAATACGATAGCATAGATTACAATCGTAAGTAAGTGTAACGAGTACATATATAGAAAGAAAAAGTAGCAGACATTTCTATTCGAACTAGTTGTCCAGAACCTTGTATATATGTAATATAAGAATAACTGTGGAGGTCACACACAGACAACCGAGCAGGGGTTTACTGCGAGAGCGGAACGCTAGCACAGTGTAGCATGGAAAAAGCTAAGTAGCCGTTAGCTGCTGGAAGCAGATAGATACAATGATACCTTCAAAATCCGTTCACAGGTCGCTCTAGTAGGGACTCTGCTTAGTGTTGCATGTTACATTTGGGGTGTTGTATCCAACGGATCCATCTTCTCTGGAAAAGTGGGACTTGCAGGTGTGCCTTGGCATACATGAATTCCATAAGACATTGGTTGTTTAATGAAGAGTGTATGTCCCCAAAGGATGGGGGATCTGTTGATTTCCATCTCCTAGCCACGGAAAGTCTGCCGGCAATAAGAACATGAGTTGCAAGAGCATGAGTGTCGAATGGCCAGGACTGCAGGTCCAATCCAAATAGGATGAGTTGAGGAGAGAGGTCCGACAGGAACTCTGCCACTTCAGACCAAAAATTTGTCAGTTTGGGGCATGACCACCATATGTGTATGGACGAACCTATCATACCACATGATCTCCAGCAGAGAGCTGAGTGTGTCGAATATATATTGGCAAGTTTTGCTGGGGTAAGATACCAGTTGTGCACTAATTTTTGGACTCCTTCCCAGTGAGTGAGACATTTGGAGGCTTTTAATGGGAGTCGCAAGGAACTAAGCCACTCCTGGAGGGTGTACGTGCATTGTAGCTGGTGTTCCCATTTAAGGAAGCTGCTTGGCTTTGTGTCAGTATATTTATCCGTCAGTAGCTTGTAGAAGAAAGCAATGCCTTTTTTCATGGGCTGGGTGTTGAGGAAGAAACGTATGACGTGCTTCATAAGCGGATTGCTGGATTGGGAGCATTTGGAGAGAAAGGAGCGGACTCTGAGGTATTTGAAAAGATCTCTAGATGGGATTTGGAATTTATTCTGCAAATGTGGAAACGAGAGGAGTTCATTGTGATCATATAACAGGGCTAATGAGGATATTCCTGCCTGCGCCCAGTTGGCAAGGGAGATGTCTGGCATGACGGCCTGAAGCGTTAGCACTGATAAGTCTTTTAGCACTTCTGGTGAGATTCCACCCGCAGATTGTAGGAGTGAGTGCCACACTGTGGTTGTGGCGTTCACAGAATACAGGAAGTTGTGTTGCTTTTGTTTCTGTAGTAATAGGCTGAAAAGGGTATGCTTAGGGTCTGTTGATAATGCTGCAGACTCAATTTGTAGCCATGGAAAACGTGTGGTTGGAGCCCACCAGCTCTTTGCTTGTGCAAGAACAGTCGCCTTATAATAAGCGCTGATGTCCGGTCCTTCCATGCCACCCACAGCCGTAGGTGAGCACAGAGTAGCTCTTTTAATCCTCGGATGTTTATTGTCCCATATAAACGAAGACACAAGTGCTTGTAATTTACCAATCTGAGATCTTAAAAAGGGTACAGGTAGAGTCCGGAAAAGGTAGAGTATGTGTGGTAATAAATACATTTTGGACAGAGCTATACGCCCCGTCCAGGAAGCTTTGACATCTTTCAAATTATGTGTCACCTTGTGCAACTTGTCCAACAATTGAGTAAAATTTTGTGATAGCATACGAGAGGAGGGTGCAATCAGAGAGATCCCCAGGTATGGAATTGTTGAATTAGGAGCCCAGGAGAAGGATGTGATATTTGTGACCCCACTTTTGGATTTGGGGTCAAGATTTACCCCTATCATAGCTGATTTGGAATAGTTAATTTTGTATAGGGAGGCCTTGCTGAATAGGTCTAGTGTTTGGTGTAGATGTGGCAGTGACAGCAGCGGATCTGTGATGGAGATTATCACATCATCTGCGTAGAGACCGATTTTGTGTTCGCAGGAGGTAATGGATACCCCATGGATGGAATCGTGTGAGCGAATGGCCACCGCTAAGGGTTCCATAATTAGAGCGAAGATTAATGGAGACAGTGGGCAGCCCTGACGTGTGCCATTGGAAATTCTAATAGGTTCAGAGAAAATCCCCGAAGAGAGCACTCTGGCGTTTGGAGCTGAGTACAGAGCCATGATGGCTCCTAGAAGTGTGCCTGAAATGCCAAGAATAAATTTGTTTTTTTATATTTACTTTTTTTGGATTTGTATTTTAGCAAAAAGTAAGAAATGTTTTTTTTTTTGCAAAATTGTTGCTATTTTTTTGTTTATAGCGGTGATCAGAAATGACGCAGAGGTGATCAAATACCACCAAAAGAAGGCTCTATTTTTGGGAAAAAAGGATCCAAATTTTGTTTGGGTACAACGTCGCACGACTTCGCTATTGTCAGTTAAAGCGACGTAGTGCCGTATCGCAAAAAGTGCTGTGGTCCTACAGTGGGAAATCCTTCCGGGGCTGAAGTGGTTAAATGAAAATCATACAATCTGGCATCTTACGAGAAAAAAATTCATGCTTGTCCCATTGAATAATATATGATGAACTGTTGTGATCTTCTCTCGAAAGCTGTGTATTAATGATCAGATTATTGTACGATCGCTTCGAAATCGGTATTTTTCATATGATTTTCTGATCGTGTGTATGGGCCATTAGTGTGCATGGGCCTAAAATGTACATTATATTAGGATAAATGTTTTAGGGTTTAGTAATGGAGGCAAGCATTTTCAGCTTACCAAAACAATCACATACATTTTGCCTCTGCTTACCTATTGCTTTCACCATGCAAATAGCATTCTCACATTATTTGAGCACCACACACTCTTTTACCTTTGTGAATACAAATATAAAATACAAATACAAGCCTGTCTTCTAATTCTTACACCAAAATTCTGTCAACCTAAAATATGATTAAATCTTATGGTTTTGTTAATGAATAAGACGGTTTTGGCTTTGCACAGTGGATAAAAGCAAGGTTAAGAACACGTATCCCTTTAAAAGCTACAGGGAACCTGCAGATTTGAGAAATTCAAATTAGATTTATATTATATTTGGCAGTAGACCTTATTGTAGCACTTTTTCTCTTTGGCATAAAACAAAAAAATGATTAACCCAGACTAAAAGGTCGCCAAGTTTTAAGCAGCGGTAGATAATCCTTGTGCTTGCTGACCAGTGCAGAAGAGAGGCTCAGACATTTAGGATTCAGATAGTGGGGTCTAATTTTATTCTAATAGAGGCTGTATAATGGAGCAGTGACTAATAGAGATGCGGGCGGAGGGGAGGGAGTGAGCAGGGAGACACAGGCAGGGCTAATGTGAATAAAAAATTCAGCTGTCACATCCTCACTTTTCTAATTCAGTAGTCTAAATAATTTATTTGACACTTTAGCACAAAATGACCTTTCTCTGGGAAAAAAAGAAAAAAATTACAGTTTTAAACTTTTAGCAACTGCTACCCACCAGGATGATTGCCGTAGAAATCCTGCTTTTTGCCCGAATGTCAAGGTTAATTTTGCAGCATGCTAAAAATAGTTTTAAACATATTTCCAGGGCTTTTTAAACTTTTGCACATTTTTTTCCAATAAGAGACATGATACCTATCAATCTCTATTCAGCAGCATTGTTTTTGTCAGTGGTTAATTTCATAAATGCAGCTTTAGCAAAAAGTGTTGACATTCCTGCAGAGAAATAATTAAAAAGGGCAAGAAAAAAAAAATAAATGTTATGACTGCTAACAGGTTTATGTGGCATAGCTTGAAACGGGTGACCTAGTGCTGGGGCTTGAATTTTTTTGGCCACCCACAACCTACCACGGAAGTTCACGGGCTGGGCCTGCATCTTCACGTGACCATGCCAGGGCTCATGTTATAAGTCTTGTTCTATATGGTCAGAGGATGAGAACAGGAATGTACATTAGGTAATTTAGGGACTTTTTGTTAATAAAGCAGGCAAATTTACAGCAAATATTTGTGGCTATATCACTTCATACTTTTTTGGAAAAATAAGTCTAGCTCCGAGGACTGTAAGGGTTTTGTCCCCTGGGTCAGTGCTAATAAGATATGCTGGACTGGCAGCCCTGAGCAGAGGTACTTCACAATGACATTATTAGAGTGGGGACCACAATCAATGATGATTATGGAGGATGTCATAATAAACCTTAAAGTGTCATTAAACCCAGGACCCTGCATTAACTATATCTGGTCTCCCACAGTACACAGAACATGGAAATGCAATAGTTTTAGTAAATATAAACTGCTAAATACCTTTTCTCATCAGCAGTTAGAACAGTCTTGTGGCTTCTACCAGTGTCTGGTTAAAGCTTGTAGGGGGAGTTTTCATTCTACTCTGACTGTCCTATGAAGCTGCAGGGCCCCTGACCGTCTGTCTGGACAGTGCTGATTGGCCCTGTGCTGATCACATGCACTCTTCCAAGAAAAAAAACTCTCTAGCAATACACATCAAACTGAGCATGTGCAGCTTGCCCCCAAGGCTCTGTTCTATCAGCAGATAGATTGGGGTCTGTGGAAGAATGGGAGGATCAGAGAAGATAGGACCAAACAGCCTTTTTATGCAATGCAAGGATTAACCCTTAGGTTCCACCGTGAGTATAACAAGCATAATTTACTACATATACAGACTGATTTTACTGTTGTGGGTTTATTAACTCTTTAAATAACATCCACCGCTCATGCCCACCAATTATTGAGGCACCATGGCACACTTTGTATAATGCACTTTCTTTATCTCACAGAACTATGTTTTTGCCATGAAATGGTGACTTGTTTGTACTTGCCCCCCTGGTGAAAAATTACCAGTTCTCCCCTGGAGCTGGATTCACACTTTTCCTTGAAAATACAGACAGTTTCAAATAATTTGAACACACTATATGGCATGTGTTTTGTACCATGTTATCATGCATTTCGCTGTTTTGCCTGCATGGCCCTCAAGTAACACAGCAGCCTACCATAACACATTGGACTATTACATAGGCATATGAATAAGCTTACTTCAATTGAATAAAATTTCTATCCATGTTGTGTAGCATCCTCCCGGATAAGCTCCTAGAAAATGTTGGCTGCAAATCTGATTGATTTCCCCCTGTCTTTTAGAGGATTCCAGAATATAGTGGGTTGGGGGGGGCAAATCAGCAGTCTGAAAATGTATGTTTTCTCAGCCATTTCCTGGGGGAGGGTGCCCAATAGGCGACTGGAGAGTACATAAATAGCTTGGGGCCTTAGGCATCTCTGTTCTTGTCTAGGAGAAATTCCCAGCCTGAAAGGTTGCTAACCTTCCAGGCAGCTCAGCTAGAAATCTGCCTGTGTTCACCAAGGTTTCAGCTTCTGCTGAGCTGGGGGTCCTACTTTCCTAGAATGCCTGCAGCTATACAAGGAATTTTACTAAGGGTCTGAAAGGTTTACTAAAGGAAGTCCGTTGGATATTGGAAGGGGCATCCAAGTATCCAGGGACACTGTGAGCACAGATCTGTGGACAGGATCCTAGTGACTGTGGGCAGGATCATAGTTGGCTGTTGCAACCCTTTGTGCATTAAGGCTAAAACTTGTCTGGCCTGGGGCATATGGTGTCTCAGTGCTGTCCAAATCAGGGACTACCGCTGAAGGGACCATTCTAAAGAGTAACTACAGAGTGAAGAGTATCCTTTTGCTGTGGCTCAGAGTTTCTGGAGTATCACAAGGCTCCCTACACCCTATCCTGGTTATTCAGAAATACATTTACATGAAAAGCAACTCCTAGACTATTTATTGAGTCTGAAGTGTGACTGTTGCTGAGTGCCTAACTGCTGCCATCCTACACTGGAAAAGGAACCCTGGGGCCTAACCACCGGGCCCTTTCAGGGGTGAGCGCTACAGTTGTTTAGAAGTTTCACAGCTGAGAACTGTTTACATAATCACACAGCCTACTGCTAATCACAAACTAGTAGAACTTTGTTTGAAAAAATTTTTTAAGAACTTTTGATTTTCTAATCGTTAGTGGGGTCAAAACGTTGTTCATTTTCTGCCACAGTGGGGAGCCAATTCAAAGGAGCAGGATGAATGAATTTTTTCTTGAACATACAACTTTCTAACAGTGAATGTGTTTTTCGTTTGGGAAATTACATTCATTCCAAAATCGAATGTTAAAAGCATACAACATTTTTGAATAACATTCATCCAGTCATCGAATATACAAAAAATTCATACAAATATTTATACAAACATTTGCTTGAAAATGTACTTGTGTATGGCCAACTTTAGTGTAAGTAAATAAGTAAAATTGGTCATCTTGATGTAAATAATCTTAACATGTATCATTTAAAAATATAGATGTACACGGGCCAGCCGTATTTGTGTATTAAGAGTCTACTTTCTGCATTGCAGGGCTACTCATTGTTTTGCTTTACTGCTCCTTCTCACAATGTAATTCTATGGTTTAGCAGATTAGGGTAGCCATACTCATGACAACCTTTAGCTGTCTCTTGAAGTACAGCTCTCCCTATAGCAACGAATGTGCTGCAGTATGCATATACAGAATAAAAGAAATATATCCAAATGTCTAGGTATCACCAGCTAATGGTGCCAAGTCCTAAATAATTATACAGAAAAAGGGGAAAAGGGGATTTGGTCAGGACTTTTGTGTAGGCACTAAAAGAGGCAATGAAGTATATAAAAATAGAAAACTTTATTGACATTACATAGGAAATATAAAATATAAAAAGGATATTCAATTTGTATGATATTAGGCTAAATGATACAAACTGATCAAAATACAGCAGCAATAAAGCAACAATGGTGCATATATGTTCATACGAGTACCCCTATGTGTTTCGACTGTGTAGTCTTCGTCTGGGGGTCTTTGATAGAACAAGCACTTGAAGCAGCTGTTCAAAATTACAAATAATACGCATTAATTACATATCAGTGTATGTTGTTTTCTCATATGCATAAATTCATTCAAAAGATATACAGAGATTTGCATGTGAATATTTAAAAGCATTGCTTTGAACTTACTCTGTGTATCTAAAACATGACACACCCATGCACAGCACATCGGACCACACAGAAATCCTCAAAGGGTGGTGGCACCTTCAAAGGACATGAACCTAGTAAGTAATGAAAACGCATATAGTTACTAAAATGGGTCATAAGTAGAGCCAATCACTCAAAAAGATATGCACTGCCACTAGACTTAAGTGTGCAATGTGTGTATAAATATATATATATATATATATATATATATATGTACACAGTATCTGACAAAAGTGGGTACACCCCTCACGTTTTTGTAAATATTTTATTATATATTTTCATGTGACAACACTGAAGAAACTACAATGTAAAGTATTGAGTGTACAACTTGTATAACAGTGCAAATTTGCTGTCCCCTCAAAATAACTCAACACACAGCCATTAATGTCTAAAATGCTGGCAACAAAAGTAAGTATACCCCTAAGTGAAAATGTCCAAATTGGGCCCAAAGTGTCAATATTTTGTGTGGCCACCATTATTTTCCAGCACTGCCTTAACCCTCTTGGGCATGGAGTTGCTTCACAGGTTGCCACTGGAGTCCTCTTCCACTCCTCCATGATGACATCATGGAGCTGGTGGATGTTAGAGACTTTGCGCTCCTCCACCTTCCGTTTGAGGATGCCCTACAGATGCTCAATAGGGTTTAGGTCTGGAGACATGCTTGGCTAGTCCATCACCTTTACCCTGGCTTCTTTAGCAAGGCAGTGGTCATCTTGGAGGTGTGTTTGGGGTCGTTATTATATTGGAATACTGCCCTGTGGCCCAGTCTCTGAAGGGAGGGGATCATGGTTCCCTTAATGAACTGTAGCTCCCCGGTGCCAGCCGCACTCATGCAGCCACAGACCATGACACTTCCACCACCATGCATGACTGTAGGCAAGACACACTTGTCTTTGTACTCCGCATCTGGTTGCTGCCACACGCGTTTGACACCGTCTGAACCAAATACGTTTATCTTGGTCTCCTCAAACCACAGGACACGGTTCCAGTAATCCATGTCCTTAGTCTTCTTATCTTCAGCAAACTGTTTGCGGCTTTCTTGTGCATCAGCTTTAGAATAGGCTTCCTTCTGGGATGACAGCCATGCAGACCAATTTGATGCAGTGTGCGGCGTATGGTCTGAGCACTGACAGGCTGACCCCCGACCTCTTCAACCTCTGCAGCAATGCTGGCACCACTCATATGTCTTTTATCCAAAGACAACCTCTGGATATGACGCTGAGCACGTGCACTCAACTTCTTTGGTCGACCGCGGTGAGGCCTGTTTTGAGTGGAACCTGTCCTGTTATACTGCTGTATGCTCTTGGCCACCATGCTGCAGCTCAGTTTCAGGGTCTTGGCAATCTCCTTATAGCCTAGGCCATCTTTATGTAAAGCAACAATAATTTTTTTTAAGATCCTCAGAGAGTTCTTTGCCATGAGATGCCATGTTGAACTTTCAGTGACCAGTATAAGAGAGTGAGAGTGATAACACCAGATTTAACACACCTGCTCCCCATTTACACTTGAGACTTTGTAACACTAAAGAGTCACATGACACCAGGGAGGGAAAATGGCTGATTAGGCCCTCTTTGGACATTTTCACTTAGGGGTGTACTCACTTTTGTTGCCAGCAGTTTAGACATTAATGGCTGTGTGCTGAGTTATTTTGAGATGTGGGGATTCACTTTTACAGGTTTCTCCCGGATTAGTCGGTAAAAGGGAGGGACCACAGTACACTGAGAAATCACAATGTTTCAGAGTTCACATTTACCCCTCGTCCACACAATTTAGACCACAATAGTGAGAGTGAGAGAATATGACCAGTGACTTTCAAGTTGTACCGTAGAGTACCGTTTCTTGAGAGACTCCTAGAATTTTTTTTAATAACAACGAAATGTATTTCTACCGGATCCGATATTCCTCTAACGGTTCTGGGACTTTGACTCGACGTCGTACCACCGGTTCTCGTATGT
>BLSH010449353.1:128407-150314 GCA_018402905.1 Glandirana rugosa | reverse complement strand
AAGAAACTACAATGTAAAGTATTGAGTGTACAACTTGTATAACAGTGCAAATTTGCTGTCCCCTCAAAATAACTCAACACACAGCCATTAATGTCTAAAATGCTGGCAACAAAAGTAAGTATACCCCTAAGTGAAAATGTCCAAATTGGGCCCAAAGTGTCAATATTTTGTGTGGCCACGATTATTTTCCAGCACTGCCTTAACCCTCTTGGGCATGGAGTTGCTTCACAGGTTGCCACTGGAGTCCTCTTCCACTCCTCCATGATGACATCATGGAGCTGGTGGATGTTAGAGACTTTGCGCTCCTCCACCTTCCGTTTGAGGATGCCCTACAGATGCTCAATAGGGTTTAGGTCTGGAGACATGCTTGGCCAGTCCATCACCTTTACCCTCAGCTTCTTTAGCAAGGCAGTGGTCATCTTGGAGGTGTGTTTGGGGTCGTTATTATATTGGAATACTGCCCTGTGGCCCAGTCTCTGAAGGGAGGGGATCATGGTTCCCTTAATGAACTGTAGCTCCCCGGTGCCAGCCACACTCATGCAGCCACAGACCATGACACTTCCACCACCATGCATGACTGTAGGCAAGACACACTTGTCTTTGTAGTCCGCATCTGGTTGCTGCCACACGCGTTTGACACCGTCTGAACCAAATACGTTTATCTTGGTCTCCTCAAACCACAGGACACGGTTCCAGTAATCCATGTCCTTAGTCTTCTTATCTTCAGCAAACTGTTTGCGGCTTTCTTGTGCATCAGATTTAGAATAGGCTTCCTTCTGGGATGACAGCCATGCAGACCAATTTGATGCAGTGTGCGGCGTATGGTCTGAGCACTGACAGGCTGACCCCCGACCTCTTCAACCTCTGCAGCAATGCTGGCACCACTCATATGTCTTTTATCCAAAGACAACCTCTGGATATGACGCTGAGCACGTGCACTCAACTTCTTTGGTCGACCGTGGTGAGGCCTGTTTTGAGTGGAACCTGTCCTGTTATACTGCTGTATGGTCTTGGCCACCGTGCTGCAGCTCAGTTTCAGGGTCTTGGCAATCTCCTTATAGCCTAGGCCATCTTTATGTAAAGCAACAATAATTTTTTTTAAGATCCTCAGAGAGTTCTTTGCCATGAGATGCCATGTTGAACTTTCAGTGACCAGTATAAGAGAGTGAGAGTGAGAGTGATAACACCAGATTTAACACACCTGCTCCCCATTTACACTTGAGACTTTGTAACACTAAAGAGTCACATGACACAGGGGAGGGAAAATGGCTGATTAGGCCCTCTTTGGACATTTTCACTTAGGGGTGTACTCACTTTTGTTGCCAGCAGTTTAGACATTAATGGCTGTGTGCTGAGTTATTTTGAGGGGACAGCAAATTTACACTGTTATACAAGCTGTATACTTATTACTTTACATTGTAGCAAAGTGTCATTTCTTCAGTGTTGTCACATGAAAAGATTTAATAAAATATGTACAAAAATGTGAGGGGTGTACTCACTCTTGTGAGATACTGTATATAGAAGAATAATTACCTGAGCATAAGGCCGGTTTCACATGGCCGTATCCGTAAACAGACTCTGGTTGCTCAGTGGGGATTGCTCCGCTGATCCCTGCTGAGCTGAAGGATGACGGATCCGTCTCTGCACTCTGTGCAGAGCCCCTGCTCTCCGCAATGGCAATCAGATCCGCCTGTCTGGAGTCTTCCTCCATCACACTTTACGGAAAGCGGATTGGAGAGTGACAGGTGTCAGCGGACATGTCTCCACTGGCATCCGTCGCTCCATAGGGCTGCATGGAGGCTCCGTTCAGGTCCGCCCGAAAAAACTGACAGGCGGACCTGAACGGAATGTCTATGTGAAAGGGGCCTAAAGAGTGACGTGTTGAACAGTCATGAAAGATGGATGCCGCATATGTTAAAAAAGCCAACACAGGGTCAAGCAGAGCAAGCAAATAATCTTCACCCCAATAATTTTGAAAAATGTGGGAGCTTGCCACACTGTTGGTAAGAGGGCAAGGAATCAAATATAGTAAAGAAGCCCAAAAGTTCAAGCTTTTGCAGCAAGTAGAAAAGGATCTGCAATATGCAAAGTAATAAAGAGCAGTTTTAAAAAAGTGTGCAAAAATACTTAGACTTCCACATTTATGCATGTTAATATGCACCAACAGAGTATAAATTCAAGGTGCAAATAGAGAGGGGCGTCTATATAAAAAATTGTAAATACAACAGTCAGGGCAATCACTCACCTATGCTGCAGAGATCAGAGCCAAATAGGTGCTGGCAGGTTTGTTGCAAAAATGATCTGTCAAAACTGCAGCTTAAATAGCACACGGGGGGGGGGGGGGGTGAAACCTGCATGGGGGGGTGCCATCTGCCAATGGCATGCAGATACCTAATTAACATCATCCAGTCCAACGAGAGCGCTGTCTACCATCACGGCAGCCACAGGAAAAAAGGCACAGCTGTGCATCCGTTAAACGGCCGATGACCATGCCATCAATGGTGTGCTCCATTGTGTGGTGTGGATGGCATGTCATTTCCAGGCGACAGCTCCATTGCGGAGCGTCATATCTGGTCCTGGCAGGGCCACACCATGATGCCTCACCTTATAAGGTGGGAGTGTGAAAACAACTCCACATCTCAATAGGGCGAGCCTTAATCCCTGCCATCTAGTGATGGCCGCACATATGACAAGATGAAAAAAAATCCACAAGCAGCAAGGGAAAAACACCCTCTGTCTGGTTCCAAAGGATTCCAGGAGGGGGTCACCTGTGCTCAGAAGGAGCCTCCACCCATAGAAGAAAAGGATGATGTCCAATGTGTGACAATTGTGCATGAGCCGTGAAAGAACACACAGAGCAAAGAAATTTCAAAGCAGGCATGAATTGCAACATTATAATAAATACATTTTAACTGTACATAATAATTGTCCTATATACACGTGAAGATTGGAGAATGAAAATTAAGGAAAACAGCAAAAAATAAAAAAAATAGCTGATGGAATGTAATGGCTAATGTTACATCAAATGTTTGGTTTTCCATGAATTGAAGCCAAAAATGGACGGTAGCTTAGTATTTCCTTCAAACCAAGGGGACTGGTGGTTTTAAGGCTGTATATCCATCTGGATTCTCTTTGCAGCACAAGTCTGTGTCAGTCACCCCCTCTAGGGTCAGGGTCAATACGTTGAAGAGCCCAAAATTGGAACTCTGGAACGTGATAATCATGTACATTTGCTATGTGTCTACCAATGGAAGAGTATATATTGCCAATTTCAGCAGCATGCGTGTGGTCATAGATACGTCTCCAGAACATCACTCTTTATGCTCAGGTAATTATTCCTCCATATACAGTATCTCACAAAAGTGAGTGCACCCTGCACAATTTTTTAAATATTTTATTATACCTTTTCATGTGACAACACTGAAGAAATGACAATTTGCTACAATGTAAAGTAGTGAGAGTACAGCTGTATAACAGTGTAAATTTGCTGTCCCCTCAAAATAACTCAACACACAGCCATTAATGTCTAAACTGCTGGCAAAAAAAGTGAGTACACCCCTAGCCATTTTTCCTCCCCGGTGTCATGTGACTTGTTAGTGTTTCAAGGTCTCAGGTGTGAATGGGGAGAAGGTGTGTTAAATTTGGTCTTATTGCTCTCACTCTATGCAAACTCACTGCAAAGTATATTCCCATGGGCAATAAATTTAAAAGGCTAAAAAGAAAACCTATGTGGCTCACGGCCAAAGTTAAAAAAGTTATAAATGATAAGAAAAGAGCATTTAAAAAATATAAAAATGAGGGAACACTATCATCTTTTAAATGTTACAAAGAATATAACAGAATATGTAAAAAGAAAATCAAGGATGCAAAAATTCACAACGAACGACAGATTGCAAAAGATAGTAAGACAAACCCCAAAAAATTCTTCAAATATATTAATAGTAAAAAGGTCAGGTCTGAGCATGTAGGCCCTTTACAAAATAATCTAGAGTGCGTGACTGGGGACAAAGAGAAGGCAAACTTATTAAATACTTTTTTCAGCTCTGTGTATACAAAGGAGCATGGGGGAGCTCACGTCCACGTCGGGGTTGGTAGTGACAGAGCCCCAAATGATCCACAATGGCTCAAAAGTGAAATGGTCCAGAAGTATTTAGACAGAATAAAGGTAGATAAAGCACCTGGACCAGATGGCATCCATCCACAGATCCTAAAGGAATTGAGCTCTGTCATTTCAATGCCATTGTATCTAATTTTTAGGGACTCCTTAATGACTGCAATAGTACCACTGGATTGGCGTAGGGCCAATGTGGTGCCCATATTTAAAAAGGGATCAAAGTCTTTACCAAGTAACTATAGAACTGTTAGTTTAACTTCTATAGCTGGGAAGATACTGGAGAGTTTAATAAAAGACCACATAGATGAGTTCTTGTTGGAAAAAAATATTTTAAGCAACAGACAGCATGGATTCATGAAAGACAGAAGTTGTCAAACAAACCTGATTTCATTTTATGAGGAGGTAAGTAAAACCTTGGACAGGGGTGGCTGTGGACGTGGTATACTTGGATTTTGCAAAAGCATTTGACACCGTTCCCCACACACAGCTAATGTGTAAGGTAAAGTCTACAGGCTTGGAAAAATCAATTTGTAAATGGATAGAAAACTGGCTAAAAGACAGAATTCAGAGAGTAGTGGTTAATGATTCGTATTCTGAATGGTCTAAGGTTATCAGTGGTGTACCTCAAGGTTCAGTGTTGGGATCCTTACTTTTCAATATATTTATAAATGATATAGGGTCTGGGATTAAAAGTACCATTTCAGTGTTTGCAGATGACACCAAGCTATGCAGTGGAATATCTTCCTTGCAGGATGTCTCCAACTTACAAGCAGACCTCAATGCACTGTCTAATTGGGCGACTGTGTGGCAAATGAGGTTTATTGTTGATAAATGTAAAGTTATGCACTTGGGGGCTAAGAATATGCATGCATCATACATACTAGGGGGAGTACAACTGGGGGAATCCATAGTGGAGAAGGATCTGGGGGTTTTGGTAGATCATAAGCTTAATAATGGCATGCAATGCCAAGCTGCGGTTCCCAAAGCAAGCAAAATCCTTTCTTGTATTAAGAGAGGTATGGACTCCAGAGATAGAGACATTATTTTGCCCCTGTATAAATCATTAGTAAGACCTCATCTGGAATATGCAGTTCAGTTTTGGGCACCAGTTATCGGGGAACTGGAGAAAGTGCAGAGAAGGGCAACCAAACTTATAAGAGGCATGGAGGAGCTCAGCTATGAGGAAAGATTAGAGGATCTGAATGTATTCTCTCTTGAGAAGAGGAGATTAAGAGGGGATATGATCAACATGTACAAATATATAAGTGGTCCATATAGTGAACTTGGTGTTGAGTTATTTACTTTAAGGTCATCACAAAGGACAAGGGGGCACTCTTTACGTCTAGAGGAAAAAATATTTCATCTACAAATACGGAAAGGTTTCTTCACAGTAAGAGCTGTGAAAATGTGGAATAGAGTCCCTCTAGAGGTGGTTTTGGCCAGCACGGTTGATTGCTTTAAAAAAGGCCTGGATTCTTTCCTTAATGTAAATAATATAACTGGGTACTAACATTTTTAGGTAAAGTTGATCCAGGGTGAATACGATTGCCTCTCAGGGAATCAGGAAGGAATTTTGTCCCCTGTTATAGCAAATTGGATCACACTTTGCTGGGGTTTTTTGCATTCCTCTGGATCAACTGTGGGTGAAGGATTATATATGGGATTATTTGGTTTTTTATATATATATATATATATATATATATATATATAAATGTTGTTTTTTTTTTTTGTTGAACTAGATGGTCTTGTGTCTTTTTTCAACCTGACTAACTATGTAACTATGTAACTCTCTCACTGGACATTCAACATGGCACCTCATGGCAAAGAACTCTGAGGTTCTGAAATGAAGAACTGTTGCTCTACATAAAGATGGCCTAGGCTATAAGAAGATTGCCAAGACCCTGAAACTGAGCTGCAGCACGGTGGCCAAGACCATACAGCAGTTTAAAAGGACAGGTTCCACTCAGAACAGGCCTCGCCATGGTCGACTAAAGAAGTTGAGTGCACGTGCTTAGCGTGATATCCAGAGATTAACTGGGAAACAGACATATGGGTGCTGCCAGCATTAGTGGGGGGTCAGCCTGTCAGTGCTCAGACCATACACTGCACACTGCATCAAATTGGTCTGCATGGTTGTCGTCTCAGAAGGAATCCTCTTCTAAAGATGATGCCCAAGAAAGCCCGTAAATAGTTTGCTGAAGACAAACAGACTAAGGACATTGATTACTGGAACCATGTCCTGTGGTCTGATGAGACCAAGATAAACGTATTTGGTTCAGATGGTGTCAAGCGTGTGTGGCGGCAACCAAGTGAGGAGTACAAAGACAAGTGTGTCTTGCCTACAGTCAAGCATGGTGGTGAGAGTGGCATGGTCTTGGGCAGCATGAGTGCTGCCGGAAATGGGGAGCTACAGTTTATTGAGGGAACCATAAATGCCAACATGTACTGTGAGATATAGAAGCAGAGCATGATCCCCTCCCTTCAGAGACTGGGCCGCAGGGCAGTATTCCAACATGATAACAACGCCAAACACACCTCCAAGACAACCACTGCCTTGCTAAAGAAGCTGAGGGTAAAGGGGATGGATTGGCCAAGCATGTCTCCAGAATTAAACCCTATTGAGCATCTGTGGGGCATCCTCACATGGAAGGTGGAGGAGCGCAAGGCCTCCAACATCTCCCAGCTCCGTGATGTCATCATGGAGGAGTGGAAGAGAACTCCAGTGGCAATCCATGAAGCTCTGGTGAACCCCATGCCCAAGAGGGTTAAGGCAGTGCTGGAAAATAATGGTGGTCACACAAAATATTGAGCCTTTGTGCCCAATTTGGACATTCTCACTTATGGGTGTACTCACTTTTGTTGCCAGCAGTTTAGACATTAATGGCTGTCTGTTGAGTTATTTTGTAATACAAACTGTACACTCACTACTTTACATTGTAGCAAAGTGTCATTTCTTCTGAGTTGTCACATGAAAAGATATAGTAAAATATTTACAAAAATGTGAGAGGTGTACTCACTTTTGTGAGATACTGTATGCATATATAAACACGCTGGAATCCAATGAATGAAAGGGACAGTAGGGCTGAGAATGAAAGAGCAAGATGATGCTGGACTTTCTCCAGCAAATTCAGTACAAGAGAGATCATGCACAAGTGTCCAAAACTGAGGGTAAGGTTTAGAGATTTAGTTTTAAACATCATTGTCTTGTTATGACTCCAGGAGGGCTGTAGTAAGCATGGTGCCTACAAAAAAAATGGATAGTCTATTGGCTGGAAGGGAAAAAACTAGCCTGGATTGATTATTCCCTTTATGTTAACAGTTACACCAATGTTCCAAGAATGTGTCCCATGAATGGGATAAGAGCAAGGGTTGTTCTGGACCAAAGAGCATGGCTTTTATGATAATATGCTGTTTACGTGACTTTTTATTATAGGGATGTTTTCAATACCTCCCTGGCAGCCACCCAGAAATGTTTTCAGTTTTGTCATTTTACCAGAAGACTCAAAGGAAGTTTTGTTTTCATTAATTCTTATTCATCCTTTCCTGGCTTTACAGAAGAGGAAACCTACAGTATATGTGGATTATCCCGTGTAACACATTTTACCGGCAACTGTACTTTTTTAACCTTTCCAATAAGCTACATCATATAATCTTATACTGTAATAGGATTTATGACAGACAGAGTTGAGTGACTTTAGGGTGTCCGTGTCCCGAACCTGGACATTTGAGAAAAAGTCCGGGTTCGGGGTTCGGGTATTTTTTTGCGCCTGTTGAATAGCTGCAGGGCAGGCAATCAACAAGTGTTTCACTTGTTTGCCCTTAGAAACCATCACAGCCATGCCTACTAATGGCATGGCTGTGTTTTGCCAGTGCATCATGTGACCCAGCCTCTATATAAGCTGGAGTTACGTAGTGCTGCATGTCACATCATCTCATACTAGTGTAGGGAGAGAATGCTGCTGCTGTGAGGGACAGATTAGCTTTAGAAAATCTGTTAAAAACAGAGATTTATTGGAGGGGGGGGTGCTAGAGGAGATTTTTGTTTGCTAGAGTACATTTTGTTTGCTAAGCAAAGTGCCTCATATAAAACCTAAGCAATTTTTCTGTTTGTTAGGTGGGCGTTTGCAGCCATTTTTGCATGTTCTGTTAGTTCAGTTGGCAACATTTTGGCATATTTAAATACTGCTTTTACATTGCAGTTAGACAAATGAATTTTTTTTTTTTGTGCAAAATATTACATTTGCGGCCAGCGGGGCATTTCTTGCACAAAAATAAAAAGTGCGTCTACATTGCTGGTTTAAAAAAAAATATTCTAAATACTACATTTGCGGCCAGCAGTGCATTTCTTGCACAAAAATAAAAAGTGCGTCTATATTGCTGTTTTTAAAAAAAAAAATATTCTAAATACTACATTTGCGGCCAGCGGAAGATTTCTTGCACAAAAATAAAAAGTGCGTCTACATTGCTGGTTTAAAAAAAAATAGAAAATAGTGCTACATAGTACATTTGTACCTTGCTGTGCATTTCTTGCAAAAAATTAAAAAGTGCGTCGACATTGCTGGTTTAAAAAAAAAATAAAAAATAGTGCTACATAGTACATTTGCACCTTGCTGTGCATTTCTTGCACAAAATTAAAAAGTGCATCGACATTGCTGGTTTAAAAAAAAAAAGGAAAAAATAGTGCTACATAGTACATTTGCACCTTGCTGTGCATTTCGTGCGCTGCAGCGGAACTTCGGCCTTCCCGCTCACCCCCTTCTATGCGACATGGAACTCCACCTTGCACATGCTGGAGAGACTGTGCGAGCAGCAGTAGGCAATAGTGGAGTTTCAGCTGCAGCACGCACGGGTCAGTCGCTCTGCGGAACAGCACCACTTCATCACTAGCAAGTGGGCCACATCCACCTCCTCCTCCATTGTTTATTTTTTTATGTGATTTTAAGTTATTTCCCTATCCACATTTGTTTGCAGGGCACTTGTACTTGTCCTACTCTCGCCCCCATTTTGCTTCCTTTTGCAGCCCTCTAGCCCTTTCCAGGACTTTTTTAGAGTAATTTTAGAGCCCAAAAGTTCGGGGTCACCATTGACTTCAATGGAGTTCGGAGTTCAGGGTCAAGTTCGGGGCCGAACTCAAACTTTTTCGCAAAGTTCCGCCGAACCCGAACATCCAGGTGTCCGCTCAACTCTAATGAATGATAATCCGTATATATCAGGATATATGTTGATACAGAACCTCATAATTCTGTTCAATAGACAGTATGTATATATGATACAGTGGGAAGCTTTACACTGCTGCAGCATTGTGGGCTGGGTCTGTGGTGAATGGTCATAATTAAGACACCTAAATATCTACATCTTTACAAATTCTTCCCTCTGATGATTTAAAACAGGCTTTCTCAAAATTTTAAAACAGAGAAACCCTTGAAATAACTTGACAGTCTCAGGAACCCCCTGCTAACAACTACTACATCTATAACTCATGATACATTAGTGTGATGGTCAGTGGGAAGAATTACCTCTTACAGATAGCTAAAAAGATTATTGGTGTGAGATGGAACTTATCTAAGAGGCAGAAATTACTTATTGCTCAGGGAACCCCCGGCAACCTCTAGAGGAACCCTAGAGTTCCATGGACGCTAGTTGAGAAAACCTGGTCTAAAGTAACACTGCAACATAATGAAACCTGACCCTGACCACTACATCCTTGTGCACTTTTTACACTGAAAATCTGTGTCATCTATGGCAGGGTAGAATTAGGAGTGTGAAAGACCTGGTACACTATGAGGAAGGTAATGATGCTGCTATATCGGCAAAAGATGGGTATGGCCTAATTGTGCCAACAGTGAGAAAGGCTTATAGAGGTAAAGCTAAATAAAACTTCAGGTTACTTACTGTATACATGACATATACTGTATATACCACAGACCTTCTTAACCTAAACAGATGGAGATTGCCGTGAGAAAGAGTGGTTGTGGCAATATTATGATAAATAATGGGCATGGACTAAAGCAACATAATTAAAAATAGTCTACATCTACTCACAATATGCACTGTACACATGTGCTGCAGTCCTTATACCTACAAAATACTCCTTACCTACTACAAGCGGTTAACCTTAAAGAGGAACTGCAGTCTGCTCACATAATTTGTAATAAAGGCATCTTTGCCATTCTGAAGCTTACCTCCAACCACTTTGCATGTTATTTTATATATACTGTGATTCTTTACTTGCCAAATATGCTGCAGAAAACTCCCTCCATGAAGTCTGGCTGCAGTCATTTTAACTGTGGGCAGCTGAAGCTGCTGCCTGTTCACTTCTTGGATTTACACAGACACACAGAGGCACACCTCCAGCTCTGCAGCCCTGCAGCTCTCATTGACCCTTATATGAGTAACCCCCCTCCCTTCCTGGCAAATTCTCACGAGAGTGAGAGAGAGAGCTGTGTGTGATGTCATACACTGAGGCTTTTTGCCAGACAAGAAAAGGGGAAGTGGGCTGTATAGGGTATTTACTGGCAGAAAAAAAATGTTTTACTACCCTAAGTTAAAATAACAAGGGCAGAAGATTTAATAGATGGAAAGATGAAAAAGGACTGAAGGTCCGCTTTAAGCTGTGCAGGGTTTTTTTTCACTGTCAGGGCAATAAGGGTGTGGAACTCTCTTCCACAATTGGTGGTGTCAGTGAGGAGTATGGATATTTTTAAGACTCTTGGACATGCATCTTAAAGAACACAACATAGATATGGGTAATAATTATCGACACTGACACATGTACACCTACACAGGCTGAACTGGATGGACTATTGTCTTTATTCAACCTTACCTACTATGTAACTATATGTAACTATGCAGCTAAGTGAGAGTTTCAGAGACAAGCATAAAAGATTGTTTAAAAAAAAAAAAACAGAATATGGATAAATATCTAACTCTGTCTGAGCATTCCCTAAAGAAGGCCTTCATTAAAAACAAATAGGGAACCACTTAGCAACCAGAAACTGTTGAGAAAATAAGTACATATAATGTACAGGGGTATTAAGACAAAAATGTAATATATTGCAGCTTACAAATCCTAAATGTAACCATTTTCTTTTTTGAGCTTTTTTTTCTTTTACCTGTTGATCCTGCCAGTAACACACTTTATGTTTTTGGGTGTCTCCATACCTTCAGCAGAATTGTCAATCTAGTGAGAGGGCGGTGTTAGATGCACTAGAAAAGATAGATGGACTTCTTTAACCAAGTTATAGCTGAACTATGGCTGCTGGAATCACTGCATGTAGGCCGCAGGCCTCAATCCTGCTCCAAAGGCACACAGGGTCCACTGCTGATCGATCACGCTGTCCAAAGAGACTGCACCAAACTCCTCCTCCCAGTTAAATACGTTTTCCCACAAGGCACAATTTCTCCCAGGGACCCTCACTGCAGCACAGCCTGCTGGGAAATGGAGTCCTTCCTTATCAGAGTCTGTAGATTTTTTCCATCTGTCACACTACAAATCCCACAAAGCATCAATCTCCTATACAGATCAGGTCTTGTTCAGCAGGGTAACACTAGAGGGAATCCTCCATAATTTTGCAAGGGCACAATTGTTTCTATGCAGAGGAGCATTGCTGGACTCCTGGCTAGACTCTCCCCCACTTAAAGTATTTGGTCCCCAAATACTCAGGGTTTGGTAACCTAAAAAGAAATACAGGTTAATCCAACCTAACTTTCAGCTAAATTTAACAAGTACTGACAAACATCTGGGTTCTGCTGAAACCACCTATACACACTTTCAGTGAGCTCATAATCAGTTTTATGACAGGCCAGGACAATAGCCATGTCCCACGCGACAGTGTTAGGGGTTACATGGAGACCTCTCCCAGCCGGATTCTGCATGTCAAGGGCTGGGGTAGAACCCACTCTTTAAATTGTAGGAATCAGTCTATCAGAACTTTCTCCCAGAGTGTCATAAGTCAATCTTTGGGGTGGGTGATTGTTTCTTCGAAGACGCATAGGTGAATTAGAGCGCAGATGAAAAGTAATGCTCTCTTGAAGATTACCTAATGAAGGAGAAGCTTTATCAGTTTCTAACTCAGGATGGGGGATAACTTCAATACCAGAGATCAAGGTATGGTCATTCTCCAATTCACATGCAGAAGTAACTGACTGATTATGATCTTCCTCCAATTGAGGATTCGAAGTGGAACCTTCTATAGGGATGGCCTTAGAAGGAAGATCATCTTTAAGAGTATAGTCCATCTCATTCAACACATTGAAAGTAAGATTCTCACTCTGCTCCTCAGTATCCGCAGGCCCAGGAATACAGTCATCACTGAAACTGATGAGGTCTCCTTACTCCAAAGTAGTGGAGGGTAAGATGTCAGGAGGATTTTCAACCCCCATTCCTTGACTAGGTGACCCGTTCAATGGAATTGAACAGCTTCTCTCAGGCAATTTGAAATTGGTTCTCATAAAAGGAGGGGAAACTTAAGTAATTGGCTTGATCTGCTGACCCGAAGGGATATTCTTTCCTACCGACAACGAGGGCCTAGTTCTCTGTGGCTTGAAAGACTTTGATGATCTACCAGCTTCAGTGGGCGACTTGGACATGTGGCGCCAGGGCTGGACTCCTTTGTCAGGATTGATTACCGGATCCCACACCCAGGATGGTATCACATCCTCATGCTCACTCTCTTCAGAGACTAGTCTAATAGTCTTTGCAGGAAGATTCCTTCGAGATCTTGTCTTAGGAGGGTTTGGATCCTCTAAAGGAGCATCTAAAACAGGAGGCATCCTAACGGCATCAGAAAGGGGAAGCAAATAAGCTTGATGTCACATCTTCAAAGGACCGTCTTGACCTTCAGGCCTGATCTGATATACAGGCAATCCAGGAAGCTGCTTGCAGATAATATAAGGATGAGGCCTCCACCGATCAGCTATCTTGTGTTTTCCAGGCACACCCAGATTTTTTAACAGCACCTTATCTCCTGGCTGAAGCTCTTGAACTCTCACATGAAGATCAAAATTCTTTTCGTTTCTCTCTTCTCGGGTAGTAGCATGTTGTCTGGCAACCTCATGTGCCTGCTTCGAATTCCTCCTCAATTGATCTACATAACCTTTGTGGGACGTCAACGAGGTGTCTTCAGTAGACGTTCCAAAGACCAAGTCAAATGGTAACCTAGTCTCCCGCCCGAACATAAGACGATAGGGTGAATATCCAGTTACATCACTCACAGTGCTGCTATAAGCATGTACTAGAGTATCAAGATGATTTCCCCAATTTTTTTTTTTCTCTGAACGCAGGGTGCCCAACATATTCAGCAGAGTTTGATTAAATCATTCAGGCTGAGGATCTCCTTCAGGATGATAGGGCGTAGTGCGTAATTTCTTAATACCCAATGACTTGCACAGTTGCTGTATAAGTTTACTTTCAAAATCCCTCTCTTGATCAGAGTGAATTCAGACAGGCAGCCCATAGTGGATGAAGAACTTCTCCACCAAGACCTTGGCTACTGTAGTGGTTTGCTGATCCTTGGTAGGGTAAGCTTGTGCATATCTGCTAAAATGGTCAGTTACCACTAATACGTTGCCTCTTACACCTGTATCTGGTTCCAGGCATAAGAAGACAATACATACTAGGTCTAAAGGGCCCTGACTGTGTAGGTGCTCCATAGGGGCAGCACAGGTTGGAAGCGTCTTTCTCTGGATACAAGATAGACAGGAGTGGCAGTAATCTTCTATCTTCCTTCTCATATCAGGCTAATAGAATATAGCTTTGATCAACTGGAAAGTCCTTTTAATGCCCAGATGCCCATGTTTGTCATGTAGAGACACCAAGACTGAACTGCGATGTTTCTCAGGTAGATACAGCTGCCAAGTTTCCTCTGTCCCCTCGCTAGGGACTTGCCTATGAAGTGATCCATCTTTCAACTGTAGCCGGTTCCACTCACGATGCAGTATTCTGGCCTGCTTAATAGCACTCTTCAGAAGTAATTGAGGATCTTGTTGCACCAAAGCCTGCAAAGCCACATGTCCGGGGGGGTCCTGTTCCTGGTCAATCTTGATCTCTTTCTTAGTCAACCGAGGAAGCCCTTCACTCCTCACTTGAGTCAGCCCACAATTGGCTACTGGTATCCCTGCTGGAGATACTCCTATGGATTCAACATGACCCCTCCTCTCAAGCGATGAACCAGTCCTTTGCATAAAGCCTGAACCACATCCTCTGGCACAAAATTCCACTCTTGGGCCTCCTGGACCTGCCAATATGGGTGGCGGGACAGAGCGTCTGCATCTCTATTTCCGGCACCAGGGCGATATTTAAGACTGAATTAGAATCCAGCCCAGGCTGCCAACCATCTGCCCTGAGGCATCCAGCTTCACTTTCGTCACCAAGTAGGTCAATGGATTATTGTCAGTCTTGACGACAAATTGTGCTCCATACAAATAATCTTTTAGTTTGTCCACAACTGCCCACTTCAAGACCAGGAATTCCAACTTATGGACTGGATAACTACTCTCAGAGGGGATGAGACTTGGGCTCACATAAGCCACTGGCCGAAGATTACCACACTGCTCTTGATAAAGTATTCCTCCCAATCCATCCCGGCTGGCGTCTACATGAAGCTTGTATGAAGGGTCAGCATAAGCTAGTACTGGGGCTTCGGTTAAGCTGGTTTTAAAGCATCGGTAGGCTTTTTCACACAAGGGATTCCACTGCTCACAAATGGACTCCTTCTTCCCTCTTTGGCCAGTCTTCTTCTCTTTCATTTTCCCATCCTCTTCTGCAGAGGCCAACTGGAGCAATTCATTAAGAGGCTTGGCTATCTTGGCAAAATTAGCCACGAACCTCCGATAGTATGAGCAAAATCTTTAGAAGGATCTCAGTTCTGTCACAGTCTCCGGCAGTGGCCATGCAGTGACCGCTTCCAGCTATTTCGGGTCAGTTGCCACTCCATTGCCCGACACCACATGCCCCAGATAGGTGACCGAAGTATGATAGAACTGACACTTCTCTAAGGATAATCTCTCTTCATGAAGTCTCTCAAACACTTTTTCCATCTCATGCTCTTCCAGGGTTCTTCCAAACACTGTAATGTCATCCAGATACACCAGGACTTCTACCAAATTCATGTCTCCTAATGTTCTTTCCATCAGTCTTTTAAAAGTAGCTGGGGCCCCAGTCAATCCTTGCAGCATTCTATTGAACACAATGAACCCCAAAGGGCATATGAATGCTGTCTTCTCCTTGTCCTCGGCACACATGGATATCTGATAGTACCCTCTTCATATCCAGCACACTAAACCATTTGGCTCCAGTCAAACACTGTAAGGTGTCTTCAATCCTAGGCATGGTGTATTGGTCAGGAATTGTTCTCCGGCTGAGGGTCCGGTAATCTATACACATCCTTAGGATTCCATTCTTCTTCCGCACCACTACAATTGGTGAAGCATATGGACTTCTGGATTCCTGAATCACTCCAGACCTTTTTAATTTTGCCAACTGCTCCCTCAAGTCTTCCATATCACTGAGAGGGATTCTCCGGACTCTTTCCCTGAATGGCTTCTCTTCCTGTAGTCGTATCCGATGATGAGCACTCTTGGCACATCCCACGTCAAAATCATCACTAGCAAAGATTTTTTCCCACTGACATAATTGAGATTTCATCCTTTCCTTCCATACCGGAGGCAGACCAGCAGCACATTCTTCCATCTCTTTCCTCAGACTTTGTGGGCTCCTTTATCTCCGTTCTCCTTCAGGCATCACCGGAGTTGCTGCGCTCACCTAGCCCACAGACATCCTTACCTCCGGTATCACAGGACTGTCAGAAAATGTTCTGGAGGCTAATAGGCACTTTCTTCTTATTCCTCAGCAGGGCCTTCATGGGTACTATCTCAGGAACAATGGCCAATTCTGCAGTTTCCATCTGCGCATCCGTTTCCAACACTACAAAGGACTCAGGATGATCCCAAGTCAACTTTACAGTAGCCTTCAAACAGGTGACTTCCCTAGGCTGAAGCACAGTCTCTCTTGTGTTCAATTTCCACAAACGACCTACCCCAAGGGCTGGAACTTTCTTCTGCTGAGTCACTTGCTGACAAGCTTGATACAGAGTGGGGTGAATTTCCTCAAGTCAGTATTAGTCCCAATTATCATGGAGTTGTGCTCTGCTCCAGCTGGTCTTGGACACACCACTTTAAGAGTATCAAAAGTCTCCACCCTCCCAGTGGCAGCTGGCCCAAAGGAGATTCTGATGGGAATATAACCAGCATATGCAAATCGGTTGGTCCCCAATCCCAAAATATCCAACTCCTCCAACTTATTCAATGGGGCATATTTCAGAGAATATTCAGTAGAAGTCTGAAAAGAAGGTGACTTGAGCTCTGGTGTCTAACAGAGCTCGGGTGTAGATACCTTCCACTTGTACTGAGGCAATGGGAGATGGCCCTACTAACTTCTCTGGTAAGGTACCTTTCCTTATCTCACCGGAACCCTTATCTGGCCACTCTGTGAGTATCTAACTCTGGTCCTAGAAATTGACCCAGTATTGACTCCCTGCGCCTGGCCCTCAGACCCTGGTGACGGGTTCCTGGTTCCTTCTTGGGACTTCTCTTCTTTGGACTTTTCTTCTGTGGACTTTGTTTCTTGGTGCTCAGATTCTTTGGGTTCTCAGTTGGCTCCTTCACTGAGACCCTCTGAAGTTTCCCACCTTCTGGGTAGCCAATATCTGCTGTAATGCCTTTAATAATTCTGCAATGAAATTAAATTCCTCTTCTCTCTTTGGGCACTGTGGTCCAAAGTGACCAGACTCCCCACACTTAAACCACTTTCTAGGATCATTCCTATCCATCTGAGTAGTGACTTCCTTGGCTCTCAACAAAGTTTGTTGTAACTGATACTGAGCTAGAGCCACCTGGGCTAGCAGCTTAACTGGGGATTCTTCAAGCGTTGGTGAGGGCACGGGAATTCTAGTGCTCTCTCCCCACTCTGAGCCCTCTTCACTGTCGACCTTGATTCTGACTCGATTTGGACTTGTTGGGCTGACACCTTTCCAGCTTTTGGGGTAACATTCGCCACTCCAAAAGATCCTTGGTTCTTCTCATCCAACAAGGCCTCCTCTTCTCTGACCATCTTCACCAATTCGGGATATGTGGTGCAACCTGTATTCCTTTTAACAACAACCATAATACAATGGGATGATTGGGCCTTGATCCTTGTAGAATCCTTTCCCATCTCACCTGGTCAGCCTCTTTTGGGTCAAATCCTTTTTTTGGATGATTTGATGCAGGACTCGATCCACTTTAACAACATATGCAGATAACTTCTCCCCTCTGGACTGGTGGGTATGTTCAAATTCATACATCAAATCTGGAATCTCCTTCACTCTTCCATACACTGCACATAGTGCCTCAATATAGTCCATAGCCACATACTCTGGCTTCCCCCTCTTAAAGCTCTCACTTATCCGTTGCCTTTTCACAGCCTCAGGCGCATGCCAATCTTCTACTGCTTAAATAGCTTGATCCATCCAACTGCCAAAGTCTTTCTCCCCTCCTAGAGTAGGGTCCAACCAGAGAAATATTGCAGCTTTCGATAAACCTGATAAACCGTAATGTCATTGATCTTAATCAGGCTTTCTAATAACCGAGCCATGTCCAGGTAAAAGGATGCTGGTGGCATTCTCTTAATGGCATCCCCAGCTGCCTTTTCTTCTGTGTCAGACTTCACTGAGGCACATGGAGATTCCTCCTTTCTGAACCTTCTTCCATTTGTAGAGGTGTAATATGAGCCTCCAATCCTTCTGTCCTTCAGGGTCACAATTTGTTCCTGGAGACTTGCTGGAACACTCTCCCACCATTTTACTAGAGCGTAGGTGTTATCCTTCTCATACTCTGTCTTCAGATCCACGACATAGATCTGAAGACTTTGGAAAGGCCCCTCTCAGCATCAGTCGCACATCCCATTCAGCCCACCCCACTCTGGGAAACTTCAATACACTGGACAACTCTCGCCGACTCCCTTCCTCCTGGGCCCACTTAGTGGCAGCAACTGAGTCCATCTGGTTCCGGGGGGGTTCTTCAGACCCTCTGATGTTCACCGTAGGGGGAATTCCGGATGAGCCTCCAAATGTAGAGATGGCCCTTGAGGGTTGCTTAAAGATTCAATCCCCACTTGGTCTTCCCCATTCCGAAAGTCCTCCACCATCCCCTGACACTCTGGGTTCACTCATTTTTGCAAGATTTCGTCAGGGTTAATACATTTACAGTAATAGAGACTACACCACAATTTTGAGATTAAAGTGTTTACTTAACTCGTGCTCTGTATGAAAGGGTAACCTTTGTATAATAAAAGGTCAACAATCCAATGTACAATGACTAACAGGGTTTGTAGAATTAGAGTCTCACAAAGTTTCACACACACAAGTTAACTTTGTTAAATTGGATGAATAGGGGAGAGTAGTTAGTTAACAGCATTCACCACTCCATGCTACTCAGCAGTGTTGACAATAACTGATACAATAGAATTCCTCCGATTAAGTTTAATCAACTACCCATTGGTTCACTTGTGGGTAAAATAACTATGTATTACTTGGAGTGAAACAATTTAAAGCAATGAATTCTCTATAGAACTAGGTAGAGCTGCACGATTAATCGTAAAAGAGTCGTGATCTCGATTCACCCCCCTGCAATCTCAATCCCGCATTACCATGATTCTCAGCACAGTCATAATGGAGACAGAGACACTAGAAAAAAATTGTCAGCTCAGGAGGAGATAAGAAGCTTCACACTGGGACACTTGGCTGCACTGGGCGATCCGACTTGCGGGGAGACTCAGCGTGACTGCTGTAATAATAGAAGTCAATGCAAGTCACCTGAAGTCTCCCCAGGAACCTTTTTCTAAGTCAGAGCCACTTGAGTCTCTCCTATCTGGGTAGCCTGCCAAGTCTGAGAACATTGCTGATAAAAGAAGCAAAGAGATACAATGTAACTACTTATCAAAAGGAATGAACTCCAGTGTGTAGAATAGCTCAGTTTAACCATTTAAATACTAAATCTTTTCTGACATATGTTGCATACAAGTAAAAATCCAGTAATTTATGCTAGAAAGTTACTTAGAACCCCCAAACATTATATATATATATATATTTTTAGCAGAGACCCTAGAGAATAAAATAGCGGTTGTTGCAATATTTTATATCACACTGTGTTTGCGCAGCGGTCTTTCAAGCGCAATTTTTTGGGAAAAATTACACTTTCAAAAAAAAAACTAAACAGTAAAGTTAGCACAATTTTTTTGTATAATATGTAAGATGATATTACGCCGCGAGAATCATGAGATAATCATGATCTTTATTCTAAGCAAAAAAATTGTGATTTTCATTTTGGCCAGAATCGTGCAGCTCTAGAACTAGGTGAAGCCAAGGTGAATTGATACCACTCAATTGAAGCAGATGAAACTGTACCACTCAATGATATGCAGATAAAAAGTACCATTCAATGAACAATTTTACTCAGTATACTGTCACTATAATAAACAATAGGCTTGTGCAATTTGTTTCATTCCGAATTGCGTTTTTACCTAATATTTCAAAATTCTGCAATTTGAACGAATTCCAAATTTCGAATTTCCAAAATTTTTGTTTTTCCGATTCGAAAATTCGGCAATCCAAAAATCTGAAAATCCGAATTGCGGTAATTTGGAAATTCGGCAATCAGAACAGCCGAAATTCAAAAATTCAGAAATTCGGAAATCTGAAAATTTGCAAAACCAAAAAAAAAAAAAGTTTTGAATGAAATAAATAATAAAAACAATAATTTAAATACATAATTCACACACGCATATGTAAATGTTGATTGCACCACACATGTGAGGTATTGCCACGAATGTCGGAGCGAAAGCAATAATTCTAGCACCAGACCTCCCGTGTACCTCTAAACTGGTAACCTGTAAAGGCTTTTAAAATGTCGCTAATAGAGATTTTTATGTACCATAGTTTGGTGCCGTGCATACGCCATTTTAAAGCGTGACATGTTTGGTATCTATTTACCCAGCACAACATCACCTTTCATATTTTAACAAAAAATTGGGTATTATATAGTGTTTGTGTGCAACAAAATTCATTAAATTGTATTTTTTTGCAAAAAAACTGCGTTTGACAAACCACTGCACAAATACCTTGTGACATAAAACATTGCAACACCTGCTATTTTATTCTCTAGGGCCTCTGCAAAAAAATATATAATGTTTGGGGGCTCTAAGCAATTTTCTAGCAAAAAAATACAGATTTTTACATGCACTGTAAGAGATATATCACAATTGACCTGGATAGGAACTAGCTAAGAAAGAGGAGGGGAGAAGTAGCTTCAGGGGAATAGCATTGCTCTATATAGGCAGGAGGAGAGGGGATGGGCGGGAGGAGATTGGTTCACACACACAGACTACGGAAGAGACAGGGAAAAAGGGAGGGGGAGCTGCAGAGACGCTGAGAAAATAGGGGGATGACGGAGTTACGTACACAGACCATGCTATCAGAGATCGGCAGCCATGATAAACGTGGTCAGTTTACAGAGGGGAAGACAGGAACAGGCTGAATCAACCTGGCATTGTAAAACATAGAAAGGGACAATTGACATGGCAAAGGCATTGTGCTATAGCTCATGCCTTAAAGGGACAGGAGCATGTGTTTTTTTAGGGTTACAACCACTTAAAGTAAATACAAAATATCTTAAGAAATTTTAAATATCGAATGAAAATAGTGTAAAAAATCACATACATATATAAATACCCTTCTTCATCCAATAAAAAAGACAACATTGTATTTTTTATTGGTGGGAAGAAGGGTATTTATATATGTGTGTGATTTTTTTACACTATTTTCATTCAATATTTGTAGTTTCTAAAGATATTTTGTATTTACCTAAAGTATAACTAAAGGAAGACCTTCTTTTTCGTTTGAGATATTGTGGAGCGGTATTAGAACGCCTACTAGGTTTTTACTGCTGTCTGTGCCCTCATTAGGGAGATTCACCCTCTCTAGTAATAAAGGGGACATTTTCCAATGGGGACACTAGTTCTGGTGCCCTGGGGGACCCCAAGGGATTCCCTTAATTCCTAAGGATTCCTCTCACTTCCTGTTTTGGCAATGGGACAGGAAGTGAAGGTAAATCTCCCCAATGGGACATAGAGGCCAAAAAAACTGACAGTGGTTCTAACCCTCCATTACTCTATCCAAAATGGAAAAAAAAAAAAAATTTTCCTTTAGTTATACTTTCAAAAAGGCCTTTCTTAACCTTTTCAACACAGAGGAGCCCTTAAAATATTGTTTCCAGTCTCGGGAAACCCTGTTAAAAATGACTATATATACAACTCATGATTAGAGTTGAGCGAACACCTGGAAGTTCGGGTTCTGCTGGTCCGTCCGAACTTCGGGACAAAGTCCGGGTCCGGGTCCGGACGGAACCCGAACGATCGCACCCCAAGCAACAGGCACGCTAGCAAGCCCAAGGCAGGCCTGGGCCTGGGCCTGAAACAGGGCTTCAAGCCTGCCTGGTCGTCTTGGGCTTGAAGGTCCACAAGCGAGTTGAGATTAGTACTCAACATATATATCAGTAAAAATTGTCCCAAAGGGCTCTGACCTTTGTTATAAAATTCCCGAGGAGACACAACTTTTCCAATTCTTTCCGGAAAAACTTTCATATTGATTTCCTTTTAAAAAAAAAAAAAAGGTAAAACCTATCTCATTACCTCCCAATCTTGGTGACAGTCAAAAAAACCGGAGATACAGGGTAACCCCTCTAAATGGAAGTGAAGGACAG
>BLSH010449353.1:97087-113365 GCA_018402905.1 Glandirana rugosa | reverse complement strand
CCTTACAGCAACAGCAGGAACCTGACCCTATAGGAGTAGGCGATGATTTTAGAACAATAATCTGTCCCTTACAGCAACAGCAGAAACCTGACCCTATAGAACTAGGAGATGATTTTAGAACAATAATCTGTCCCTCAAAGCAGTAGACTCTACCTAGTCCAGAATCAGATCGTTCTGTAATGCAGGATGAGATCTGCAATCTGTCCCTCAAAGCAGTAGTAGTAGTAATCTCTACCTAATCCAGAATCAGATTGTTCTGTAATGCAGGATGAGATCTGCAATCTGTCCCTCAAAGCAGTAGTAGTAATCTCTACCTAGTCCAGAATCAGATCGTTCTGTAATGCAGGATGAGATGTTATTATATCTGCAATCTGTCCCTCACAGCGCCGGCAGCATCCTCTCCCTACACTAGCCTGAGAGCATGTGACATGCAGCACTCTGTGACTCCAGCTTATACAGAGGCTGGGTCACATGATGCACTGGCCAATCACAGCCATGCCATTAGTAGGCATGGCTGTGATGGCTTCTAAGGGCAAACCAGTGAAACGCTTGTTGATTGGCTGCCCTGCAGCTATTCAACAGGCGGGATCAAATACCCGAACCCCGAACTTTTTTTCAAATGTCCGGGTTCGGGTCCGGGTCACGGACACCCCAAAGTTTGGAACTTTACAGTTCGGGTTCGCTCAACTCTACTCTCCTATCATCCATGATACAGACTCCACGGAATGATTGGAGGAAAGATGGCAGATTTGAGAAGCAGCAGCCAGGCCTGCGGTGCTGGATCCCATAGGAAGGCCAAAGCCACCCCCATAACCAAGGCTGAGATGGTCGACATGGTGGGCATTATGGAAGGGCAGGATTATGACTGCAGGAAGGGGAACTATGAAAGGCCCAACAGCCGTAAAGATTTTATTTTATTTATTTTTACTTTT
The DNA here is from genome assembly GCA_018402905.1 of Glandirana rugosa. Lineage (NCBI taxonomy): Eukaryota > Metazoa > Chordata > Amphibia > Anura > Ranidae > Glandirana > Glandirana rugosa. Next base: position 112,433 of record BLSH010449353.1, on the reverse strand, counting down.
ATTTCAGTCGCCTGTCAAGAAAACATGGTGTCCAGCGCTCAAAAGATCAACTCAAAAAACGGTAGTCGGATCTAAAGCATCGTGAGCAAGATCAGCTGGCAACGATCCATAGAGTCCTTGAAAAAAGTAAGCAATAGTTGTATGTAAGCAATATGTATATGTGTAAATTAGGTGTCTGGATCTGTTCTTGGTAAAAGTAGCTAGAGAGAATTCTAGCTGAGGTTTGAAACTGTTTGTACGCCCTTGGGCTTCCAAATTTTAAGGTAAATCTCAAGCATATATGAAGAATAGAATTTGTAATGTTTTTAGACATTTATTTAGCTTTTGCACTTATATTCTTTTGTATCTTTCAACAGGGAAACTGAAAAAAAAAGGTGGCCACACCCGCAAAGGACGAAGACAGTCTCCCACCCCTGGCCCATCAGATGAGGCGGAATCCAGCCCACCTTTTTGCCCAGAATGTAAATACAAAATGTGAAAAATAAAAATTGAGCCACAGACAGGGGTGCTAAATGGGCAAAAGGGTGGGGTCTTCAGGCCTCAATTAAAGGATAAGTGTCATGAGAAGGGAGTAGACAGCTCCAGAACACCTGACTCTTCCAGCAGTAACACAGTCCCAGAGGGTGCAGGTTCGAGATGCTTGGTCAAATAGACGAAAAGAGACTCCGGACGACCGCACTCCTTTTCAATGCTTTTATTGACCCAAGTCCATGCATACAGACAAGAGATATGAGGTACTGCTAACGCGTTTCACGCCACCCTAAGGGCGCTTACTCATAGCTAGTAAAACATAGGTATGCATACATATATATATGTAAAAATACTGATGATCACTTCCCATGTTCAACCAATCACCACACAGTCAGTCAGCTGTTGCTCAATCATTTGACGTCAATTGCTTCTTAGGGCTCGTGACCTTCAACAGAGTAGGTACGGCATGGTGCAATACACCAGAGGATCGTACGTAGACCATATGGAGACAAAAAGGTCCTCACATGCACCATCGCAGGTCTCTCTGTAATATGCAACAAGCCGACCCATCTGTGGAAGACCCAAAATAGTGCCAACATAAGTATAAAAAATTACGAATATACAAAAATGAATAAAATAAAGTTAGAATGTACAGAACAAACACAGTGTGTCAAAAAACATGATAATAAACATGACAGCAACAGGAAACTAATACATCACTAAAAACCTGCAAGTTTCAATGGTGTACAGCTCACCTGGGAACCCTTTATCTGTAATAATCATCACTTCAAAAGGTGTATCACATGAAAAATTCCAACAAACGATACACCCATAGGTAAACTTTATGTATACAGACAATAGGGTTCCCTGATGGAACATCAATCTCAATTCAAATTACTAGCCGGACCTTAGAAAACTTTGCAAGAGGGAAGTGTTGTAAGGACTCAAATGGAGGATAACCAGACCTCTATCCATCATAAAAATGGGACACATCCCACTCAAAATTAAGTCCCTCAGGCATCCTAGTGCCGAGAAAAAATATCCAAAACACTTCCCTCTTGCAAAGAAGCTTGAACTTATCCCCACCCCTGACTGGAGACATTATTTGCTCGATCGCCTGAATTCTTAGATCAGAGGTATCTTTCTGGTGTACCTCGTTCCAATGTCTAGAAACATTGGTGGGATGATTTTTACTAATATCCCCAAGGTGATCGCCCAGGCGATCACGCAATCTTCGTGTTGTGCGTCCCACGTACTGAACCATGCAATGTGTGCAAGTAATAATATAAACCACATACCTGGTGTTGCAGTTCATGAATCTACTAATGTTTGTACGTTTATTGTTAGCAGTGGATTGTACAATCTCCCCTTTCTTCACAAACGGACAGCACAGGCACCTGCTCCCTCCACACCTAAAGTTCCCTTTAAAACTCAGCCAATGTGGTTGCCTGGAGCTACTAGAGAAAAGACTAGGGGAGAGAGAGGAGCCTAGGGAGTTAGCCCTTCGGGACACTACTTTTAACCCTTTGTCCAGGATACGAGCATACAAAGGATCATGACATAGCACAGGAGTATGTTTGAGAACAATCTTTCTAATCTGTTGAAACTCCATACTATATGGTGTGGAAAAAACTGGACATCCACCAGACGCCGGTGCCAGACATCTAATTCTATCACAACGCAATTTGTCGGGTGGTACTCCATCTGCAATTTTAATTGCCCTATGTATGGTCTGTGGTGAGTATCCTCTTTCTATAAAGCGTTGTTGCATATTTATCTTTTCACGTTGGTAGTCTGACTGACTACCACATAGACGTCTTAGCCTTAAGAATTGTCCCACCGGGATCCCTCTTAATGTATGGGCTGGATGGCAGGAATCCGCTCGAAGGAGTGAATTCCCTGCCGTCGGTTTCCTATACAGGCCCGATATGACCCTACCACCTGTGGCTGTCAGAGTTACATCCAGAAACGTGATGCTAGTGTCTTCATGACAAAAATTTCAGGTTAAGGTCGTTATCGTTCATGTATGAAATCCATTGTTCCGGTGTGATGGAGTTTTTAGATATGACAAACAACAGATCGTCGATATAACGACCATAAAAATGTGTGTCCTGTCTGCGGGGACCACCAGGCGCAAAGATGCGGAGCCTCTCCCACCAGCCCATATAGAGGTTGGCAAGGGAGGGTGCAAATTTAGCACCCATGGAGGCTCCGCATCTCTGCAAGTAGTAGTCCCCGTCAAACATAAAAAAATTATGTGTGAGTAAATACTCTAGACACAACAGGATAAACTCCTGGTGTATGAGTGAATGTGTGGTGAAATGTCCAAGAAAGAACTCCACCGCCCGTAACCCCAATGAGTGAGGGATGGAGGAATACAGACTTGCCACATCGCAGCTGACCCAACCAAAGCCCACCTGCCACTCAAAATCACGTAGTTTCTGTAGCAAGTGACCAGTGTCCCTGATATATCCTGGAAGTTTGGTGACCATGGGCTGAAGTAAATGATCAACCCACTGTCCCAATCGTTCATTAAGGGAACCTATCCCTGCAACAATGGGTCTGCCACGCAGGTGGCTGCAACCCTTATGGATTTTGGGGAGGTGGTGGAAAATGGGCATCACCGGATGTGCCGGCAACAGCATCTCCTTATCCTCTTTGGTGATGATGCCCACCACCACCCCCCTATCCAACAGGGAAGAGAGCTCCCTACTGTATCCCGGTGTGGGGTCGCCGGACAAACGAGTATATGTGGCAGTGTCAGATAGCTGTCGTAGAGCTTCATCTCTATATGTTTCTGCATCTAGCACTACAACCGACCCCCCCTTGTCCGCATTCCTGATTACTATGCTATTGTCTTGCTTGAGAGTCTGTAGACCTATAATCTCTTCCGATGTTAAATTGCAATTAAGGGGGGTCCCATTACTCTTTTTAGCCAAAGACACAAGATCCCTTTCAACAAGTTTTTGGAATAGATCCATGTCCTTACCTTGTGAGCCTATGGGGTAAAAATCAGATTTAACCCTGAAAGGAACCCCAATGTACTCCGAGGCAGATTGAATGGTACTAGGATCTGACTCTAAGGCTAAATCCAGCAAGTCATTTAAACCACAGACCTCTGAAAACTTACATGGAGAAGGACAGGAAACCGATTCAGTGCGATCACCACCCTCTTGCACAGAATCAGGATCATTATCCCTCTGCATTGTATTAATATCGGCTATAAGGCAATCACTGAAATAATGTCTTTTAAGAGTGAGTGTTCGGACAAGTCTATTGACATCCAGGATAGTAGAAAAAAGGTCAAAATGACGTGAGGGACAGAAATTCAAACCTTTGGAGAGTAACATAGTCTCAGCTGCATTCAAAGACCTTTTGGACAGATTAACCACGTTGCTTACCGTGGTCACGGACGGCCCCGTAGTTGATAGCGAGACCTGTCCCCTTCGTTGATGTTTCCTGCCGCCTCTCCTGGTTCTTTTATATTTCGTTTCCCTTTGTTCTTCTTCTTTTTTAATCTTGAACTGGAGGCCCCAGCATTCGGGTTTAAAGGCTGAGATGCATTCAATCGGCTTGTACTTTCAGGTAAAGAATCAGATATGGTAACCGCAAGTGTATCATTAACCATTTCGGTCTCGGGATCCGAGAAACTGACTCGCTTTCCATACTGTTTCCTGCGGGGTCGCCGTGAGAGAGCTCTCTTCCAAAAGGATAAGTGTCACTTGCTGGCTGCCGCCTGATTCATCAGTGCCCATTAAAACAGCCTTGCCAGTGCAGACATGGGGAGAGGAGTGCTCGTAGTCACACAAATGCCTATGATGGACATCAGACATCCCGCATCCCATAGGAGCGAGGGGGGCAGCTGTAGGAGTTTAACAATGTTGGCACTTGTCAAGTCTTTGGAAAATGGCATCATCTTCCCTTTTTTACTTTTTTCCTAGCAAATCCTTCAGAGTCCCAGCAAATCCCCAGAAGTGCAGGCGACCAGTGAGCCAGAATTGGTCATCCCCACCCAATTCCAAGGTTGGTCAACTCCAAAAGTGTTGAGCCAGATGTGACTTTAGGATGCTTAATGAATGTTGTATTTTTCTTTTTTAGAAGAAATTGAATGTGAAGAGCTCCCCCAACATGACTCTGATCCCAAAAATGAAGAAGCTGGTGCCGAGCCTGTAGTTTGCCCGTGTATTGTTATAATATTGCTTCTTATGTATTGACATGTCAAGTGTTACATTGTCTTAAGTAAACACCTAGTCTACACATTAGTACAGTAGGTAGTGCTTTCACATGAGCATGGCTTAGGAAGAGGTGTAAGTAACTGTCTGTGTCGCTAGGTAAACTAGTTTTGGAGACCCAGACACCAGGCCAAACATTACAGAGTAGGGTCAGTGTTTACATTCAAAGTAGTGTAGGTGTCTGAAGGGCAAGCAGGTCGCACCCAGCAATCCACTGGGTAGGTAAGTATTTAATGAGGTTTAAGATTAACTTGGCCCCAAATCACTATGTTGGCCCTCAGCCACTTGACCATTATTGCCCAAATACATTTTGCTCTTCTTACCAGGTCATGAGGTGCCCCAATGCACTGTGGGCCGATTAAGGCAAGAAATAATCATGTGCTGCAAGGAGGTTAAGGACATCAAAAATCCAGTTACATATTTACAAAGAAGACTGACAGATGTTGGGGACATGCTGGTGAAGTTTTAAGTTGCTCTTGACTTGGGCTCGGTTTTTTAGGACAGTTTTTGTTTGTTTTTGCCCTGCTTGTTTAGGGTAACGTTTTTTTTTTAAATTTTAACATGTGAAGTGTTTCGCAACTCCACTCCTCAACGGGCATTAACAAACACATTTTTAGAGATTTTACATAAGGCATCCAAATAGCATACATTTTCTGTGTAAAATCTGGAAAACAAGTTCTGTTTGTGTACCTTGAGGAGTGGAGTTGCTAAACACTGGCCTAATGAGAAAGTGTGTAAACATGTGCTCTATCCCATCAGGGGGTATCAAGTGTTGTGTTTCTGGGGTGCAACCCACCTCCTCCAAACTAGAGTTTCTTGGAGAAAGAGGTGTTGCAGCAGCGAAACATGTGAGTTGATACCATCAGGAGTTCTGAGCTGATGCATTTCAGGGGAGCCCCCCTTTATCAAAGCTACTTGAGTTTAGATAAAGGGGGCACCCCTGAAATGCGCCAGCTCAGAACCCCTGATGGTATCAACTCACACGTTTCACTGCTGCAACATCCCTTTCTCCAAGAAACTCTAGTTTGGAGGAGGTGGGTTGCACCCCAGAAACACGACACTTGATACCCCCTGATGGGATAGAGAGCATGTTTACACACTTTGTCGTTTGGTGCCTAAAAAATGTTGGTGGTTGATGTCTCTTTTGTATATGACTTTTACACCTTAACCACCTCAGTACTGGGTACGAAAACCCCCTTCCTGTCCAGGCCATTTTCAGCTTTCAGCACTATCACACTTTGAATTACAATTACTCAGTCATGCAACACTGTACCCATATGAAATTTGTGTCCTTTTTCTCGCACAAATAGAGCTTTCTTTTGGTGGTATTTAATCACTAGTGTTTTTTTTTATTTTTTGTGCTATAAATAAAAAAATTTGAAAATTTTGTGAAAAAATGCATTTTCTTTGTTGCTGTCATAAAATTTTGTAAATTAGTCATTTTTCTTCATAAATTTTGGCCAAAACTTGTACTGCTACATATCTTTGGTAAAAATAACCCAAATAAGTGTATATTATTTGGTCCTTGTGTAGGTTATAGTCTACAAGCTATAGTGCCAATCATTGAAAATTGATCACACCTGATCACACCTGATATACTGACGGCCTATCTCAATTCTTGAGACCCTAACAAGCCAGTACAAATACCCCCCCAAATGACCCCTTTTTGGAAATTAGACAGTCCAAGGTATTTAGTAAGAGGCATGGTGAATTTTTTGAAGTTGTAATTTTTTCCCACAATTCTTTGCAATGTTAAGATTTTTTTTCTTTTTTCTTTTCTTTTCACAAAATTTCCATATATTAACAGGTTATTTCTCAGACCCAGCATACGTATACCACAAATTACACCCCAAAACACATTCTGCTACTCCTCCTGAGTATGGCGATATCACATGTCTGAGACTTTTTCACAGCCTGGCCACATACAGAGGCCCAACATGCAGGGAGCGCCTTCAGGTAATCTAGGGACATTAATTACACATCTAATGTCATGACGACCTATCACATTTTTGAAGGCCCTGGAGCACCAGGACAACGGAATTGCCCACAAAATGACCCCATTTTGGAAAGCAAACACCCCAACATATAATCCTTAAGGCATAATGAGTCTTTTGAACATGTCATTTTTTCCAATAGTTTTTGGAAAATGTGTGAAAAAAATAAAAACGCATTTTTTTTTACACAAAGTTGTCAATTTATATGATATTTCCAACACATAGCATGTACATAGCAAAAATGACACCCCAAAATACATTCTTCTACTCCTCCTGAGTATGGCAATACCACATGTGTGATACTTTTACATAGCCTGGCCACATACAGAGGCCCAACATTGAACTAGCACCTTCAGGCGTTCTACGAGCATAAATTACAAATCTCATTTCTCAACCACCTACCTATTACACTTTTGAAGGTCCCTGAGCACCAGGACAATGGAATTGCCCACAAAATGACCCCATTTTGGAAAGCAAACACCCTAACGTATAATCTATGAGGCATAATGAGTCTTTTGAACATGTCATTTTTTCCAGTAGTTTTTGGAAAATGTGGGAAAAAAATGAAAACACATTATTGTTTTACACAAAGTTGTCCATTTATATGATATTTCCAACACAAAGCATGTGCATAGTAAAACTGACACCCCAAAATACCTTCTACTACTCCTCCTGAGTATGGAAATACCAAATGTGTGAGACTTTTACAGGTTATGTTTACTGATAGGTCACTGATGGGTGACTGGTGGAGGTCACTGATGGGTGACGGGTGACTGGTGGTGGTCACTGATGAGTGACGGGAGTCTGGTGGTGGTCACTGATGGGTGTCTGGGGGTGGCCACTGATGGGTGATTGGCGGTGATCACTGATGGGTGATGGGTGACTGGCAGTGGTCACTGATGGGTGACGGATGACTAGCGGTACTCACTAATAGGTGATGGGTGACTGGTGACTGGCGGTGGTCACTGATGGGTGACGAGTGTCTGGCGGTGGTCACTGATGGGTGACGGGTGACACTCCACGGTCACTGATGGGTGACGGGTAACACGCCATGGTCAATGATGGGTGACAGGCCACGGTCAGTGATGGGTGATGGGTGACAGGCCACGGTCAGTGATGGGTGACACGCCATGGTCACTGATGTTTGACACCCCACGGTCACTGATGGGTGACACACCACGGTCACTGATGGGTGACAAGCCACGGTCAGTGATGGGTGACAGGCCATGATCAGTGATGGGTGACACACCATGGTCACTGATGGGTGACGGATGACATGCCATGGTCACTGATGGGTGAGGGATGACATGCCACGGTCAGTGATGGGTGACGGGTGACCGGCCACGGTCACTGATGGGTGACGGGTGACATGCCACGTTCACTGATGGGTGACAGGTGCACTTTATGATGGCAGTCTGATGACAGGTACACTTTATGATGACAGGTACACTTTATGAGGGCAGATGGGGTGACTGTTTATGAAGCTTGATAAAGGAGCGCGGCTGCCACACCAATCGCAGCACGCCGGCTCGGATAACGCGTCGCTGTCCAGTGACGTCATCATCCTGGAACTCTAGCTGCCACGGAACCAAGCCTCATTTCAAGATTCCCCTGTCTCCGGCTGGTTACCAACTCACAGGGACGCTTGCTGCAGTTCATGATGGTGCTATGAATCCTGGCCTATGGACGTCTCACTGATGTTACCCCTTTGAGGACTTGCTCATGTGCCTTTTATCTTCTGTCTCATGTGAGTTGCCAATTGTTGGTTTTAATAAACTGTTTTTAAAGTCTGCACTTAGAGGCGCCTCTTTTCTTCTCTTTTTTCCAGTGTTACAAGGACTTTGCTTCTGGTTCTAAGAAGGCTGACCTTTGTGCTGGGACTTTTTACTAATGCTGGTTCTTATACCAGCCACATATGGACTATTTTAAAAGACTTGATGGGATTTATATGTTTTTTCAGGGTGTTGCGCCATATACTTGTTTGGATCACAAGGTAACAGCCACTGGCCGGCAGCTGATACCAGTGTCGCTGACAGGCAGTGTTCCCTGGGAACAAGCCACCACCGACGCGCATGTGCGGCATGCTCCCGATCGCGCACATGCGCCGTGCGAATGGGGGCAGTACCATTTGTGATCAGCCGTGACTTCATCACGGCCGATCACATGCTAAACAGCCATGACCAATGGCTGTTCACCCCTGTCGGTGACGCAGTGTGTCCCGGGGACACGCAGCCACCGACAGAGCTGGGATGCGAGCGCCCGATCGTGCGCAATCCCAGCTTAAAGGGCCAACGTCATATGACGTCTGCCCAGAACAATAGCCATTCCGCTCCGCTGTCATTTGATGGTGGGTGGACGGCAAGTGGTTAAAAAGCACCTCTTAATGTTATTCTAGTAAATGATTTAAATACAAACAGTGTGTGGCTTCTTCTTTACTTGAGCTACACCTGTGAATCTACTACATTAATGTATTTACATAGCGAATGTGCTCTTATATGTTGTCAAATAATGCTAATTTGAGCAGGGAACATTTGAAGCAGTTGGGAATGCATCATGTTTTTGGTCTTCATGCAGATCAAAAACATTGTGCGTGTGGGTGTGTGTGTGTGTAGCAGACCCCCAGCACCCCACAATATTTAGCTGAAGATGATATTGTGACCTCATGTAGAAATGAAAGTTAGATATATATAGATAGAACATGCCTTATAGATAGAAAAACGATAGACAAGAGTAGTTAAACATGTCCTGCCAAGACACAGCCCTTCTCCCCACAAAATAGTCCATATATGTGAGCTGCAAATCCTGTGCATTCTGGGTGGCTAAGGTAGCACGGCCAGTCTGGAGGTCTGCCATCGCATCCAATGATGAACAACCTTCAGCTGCTGTACTAGGGCCTGGCAGTGCTGGGTTAATGTCACTGGTCATGGAGGTCATATAGCTGCTAGCTTTCCTGCGCAGAAAATTATGTAGGATACAGCAGCACAACACCACACAATTTATTTTATACAATGCAAGGTTTATGGGTGTTAAAAACAGACAGAACATATTTGCCAAAATACCAAAGGCCTTTTCCATCACCCTTCGATCACGAGAAAGTCTGTAACTGAAGATCCTCTGCTCAGGGTTCAGGTTGCATTGAGGAAATGGCTTCATGAGATGTTCTCCAAGACCAAATGCCTCATCTGTGGCAAACACAAAGTTGAGACCCTCCACATTTTGGTCTGCAGGTAGCAAGTTGAGGTTGCCATTCTGTAGCCGCCGGTAAAACTGCAAAGTGTAAGGTGAACTTTTCTACTTCCTCACCCCCTCTGGTGGGCCATTTGCCAACTTTCAGTGGGGAAGAGATAACGGGTAGATGTTTTGGACAGGTAAACCTCTCCAGTTACATGAGAATTTGCTACAGGAATAATGGTTGTTAGTTTGGCCACTCCCTCCTCTATTTCCAGCCCAGTGGACAGGTAATAAGTGTCATAATCCCAAGCTGCATACACACTATACTATCACAATCACATTTTTAAAATAATAATCAACCAAAAAATATCATATGTGGTCAAATTAGTAAGTAATCAAGCAGGCCCTTGCACTACATGGTTTGGGTAATTATTAAGGAAATGTGACCCACAAAAGATGGAGAGTGTGTATAGGAGATTACATGTCAGGAGATACAGTAGCTTAAAATTCTAACTTTACTTTTTGGGGAGTGGGTATAATCTTTGACATAATAATAAGACCTCAGGCACTCTGCAGGATTTGAAACACACAAATAATGTTTGAAAAGTTTGTGCTTTTTGGAGGGTTAAGGCCCAAAATGCAGCTGACCTAAATAATTGAGAAGTTACCAGGCTGAGTGTGTATGGACACAGGACAACATTCTGGGGAGGATAGTATAGGAAAATAGGCGTGTAGAGGAAAAAAGGAGGTGAAAAAAGCTTAGAGCATGCATGAGGCCAAAGAAGACATTCACAGCATATTGTAATGTTGCTAATTATGTGTTGCAAAAAAGGGCAAATACAATATTATCAAGTATAAACACATAAAATGTGGTATTAACATGAAACCTACCTTAATATAGTCCTTCTGCAGCACCTGTATAATGGCTGGGTATGTCTCAGGAATAATAACTCCAAGAGCCTGGGGGGAGATGCCTGTAGTGAACTTCAGGTCCTGGAGGCTTCTTCCTGTCACCAGGTAACGCAAGGTGGCAATGAGCCTTTGCTCAGGGGTGATAGCAAGGCGCATGCATGTGTCCTGCTTCTGGATATAGGGGGGACACCAATGCCAAGAGGTGGTTAAAGCAGGGATCCGTCATCAGAAGATAATTTCTAAAATCATCAGGATTATTTTCCTGGAGCTCCCTGACTAAAGACATATGACCAAATTGATCATGGTTAACCACTTCAGCCCCGGAAGGATTTCCCCCTTTAGGACCAGAGCCCTTTTTGCGATTCGGCACTGCGTCACTTTAACTGAAAATTGCGCGGTCGTGCGACGTTGTACCCAAACAAAATTTGCGTCCTTTTTTTCCCACAAACAGAGCTTTCTCTTGGTGGTATTTGATCACCACTGCGTCATTTCTGATCGCCGCTATAAACAAAAGAAGAGCGACAATTTTGCAAAAAAACCCAAATTTCTTACTTTTTGTTCAAATACAAATCCAAAAAAATATATAAAAAAACATTTTTTTCATCGGTTTTGGCCAATTTATATTCTTCCTCATATTTGCAATAAAAAAAAATCGCAATCAGCGTTTATTGATTGGTTTGCACAAAAGTGGTCACGTTTACGGATGATGAGAATTAATTTCTGGGGTTTTTATTTTTTTTTTTTTTTTTTACTAGTAATGGCGGCGATCTGCGATTTTTAGCGGTACTGCGATATTTCAGCGGACATGTCGGACCATTTTGACACTTTTTTGGGACCATTGGAATTTATACAGTGATCAGTGCTATAAAAATGCACTGATTACTATGTAAATGCCATTGGCAGTGAAGGGGTTAACCTGCAGGGGGCACTCTAAGGGTTAACTGTGTTCCCTGGGCGTGTTCTAACTGTCGGGGGACTGCCCTAGCAGGGGAAGGGAAGCGATCACAGCTTCCGTGTAGAGGAAGGCTGTGATCACAGCCCTTCCCCCCTCACAGAACGGAGGTCCGTGTTTACTTACACGGACCTCCGTTCTTTCACTCCGGGAGGGGGAACGCGGGTAGCTGGCGGCAATCGAAGCCGCCGCACCCGCTCCCTGGCCCTCCCCGGACACAGTGAGCGTGCGGGCGCGCCTCCGGCGGCGCGCACGCTCACTGGGCGCGATCTCGCAGCCGCCGTCATATGACAGCGATTTGCGCAGGAGCGCCACCTTGTCACCGTCAGATGCCGATCGGCGGTCGGCAAGAGGTTAAGTAACCAATTTTTGGTCCAACAACTCCTCTTTCTAGTCCTTCTGCGTTGGATTCGGGTCCAAGCCAGAACTCCTAGACCAACAACAGCAAACTTTTTCTCTCTAGATCTCAACATGGCTGGTTGAGGAACGAACGAGCAGTAACGATCTGAAAATCGCGAATCAACGCTCCATCTTCAACTAACATGAAATTAGATGAAGGAGCTTAAAGGGTGGCACACGATAACGGAACTTCCTCTTTATAAGCACGTAGCACGTCACCATGTTAGGCTTGGTCATACGATCGCTTAGTGCACATCAGTACGCAAGACACAACAGCCAACATACAATTTTGGATGTCCGGTCGCACGACCGTCGTACCGTGTGTCCGGGGCTTTAGTGTGGTTGTAGCTTTTTTCATTGATTTTCTTTTTGTAGATTTGACCACTTGTGCAGTTCACAAATTTTACTTTTTCACTAATGTTTCCAGTAAAGGTTTAATATAAAGATTGAATCTGGCTGTATACTAGAGGCAGCAAGAATATTTTACTTCCATATCAAACCTGTTTTTTTTTTTTGTCATAGCCTCAAGTCTAAGGCAAAAAATAGCAGGGATTGACAGACTACTCCTTCTTTATCTTAATACATCTATTTCTTATGTACTGTAAGAGGTACTTAAACGATGTGCATATACACAGTATATACAGCGCTCCTTAGGGAAGTGCAGAGTCACTTAGTCCACATGAAACCTTCATGTTTTTTTACCTTAAAGTGATAATAAAGTCTTTTAAAAAAATAATTAAATAAGCGGTTATACTTTACTGCTCTTTGCAGCAACACTGCACAACAGTGACAGCCTTTCCATTAGGGGCACACAGGTGCAACCCCCCCCCCCCCCCCATCCATGCGTCCTTCTAACTGATCTAAATGCAGGGTGCCGAACACATGGATTCTACTGGGGGTGTTTTTTTTTAAGCACATGATCAGAGCCCAAAGCCCACCCAGTTGTGTGACAATAGTGAATAAATATTCGCTATTGTCTGATCCCATTAGGGGCGGATCGGTAGGGGGGAGGGAAGCATGGATCTTCACAGAACACTTATTCAAGTAATCCACACACAAGAAGAGATTGTCTAATAATTGCGTCCCCCTATCCCACAGTGTGCACCGTAAAATCTATTAAGTATGATGTTAACACTGCTACGTTTGTATTATATTGTACCTAGAATTGTGTATCCTCAAGCTTGTACACACTGTCTATAATAATGACCTTTGTATTATTTTTTTTTTTTTTAAACATTTATAAAATCAATAAAAGCTTTGAAAAAAAATATCCGCTATTGTAACACTGATTCTCCTCCCGACCAATCATCACCCGATTGGCGGAATGGAGATCCAATCGGATTAGCCGACAGGAGGAGGCGAGAGGAGACGCAGGGGACTGGGGAATCGAGACAGCAGCTACCCGCAGCCCAGAGAGAAGTCGCACCGCCCACAGTCTGGAGAGCTGCCCACAAGATGGGGTAAGTGCGGGGCCCAATCTGACTGACTGACAGACCAGGGGTGGTGCCGCCCGTGACCCGGCCAACTGACCAGGGGGCTTCTGTGCAGTCCGTGACCTGACCAGGGGTGTGGCGAAGGGTGGATTGTTTGCTGCCCCCCCAAAAAAAAACACCAGCCACCTGCTGCATAGTAAGGTCACTTACCTCCTCTTTATGCAGTCCTCACCAGCCCCGTCGGCTCCACTCTCAGTGCTTGCTCCTAAGGCAGGCTTTGTGCCTCTATAGACACACACAGTGCCAGTAAGCACCGCCTCCGCTTCCTCCTTACAGGATTTTGACTAACAGCAGCAGAAGCCTTTGGGGGGGAGATTTACTAAAACTGGAGAGTGCAAAATCTAGTGCAGCTCTGCATGGAAACCAGGTTCCAGGTTTTATTGTCAAAGCTTAATTGAACAAGCAGAAGTTAGAAGCTGATTGGCTACCATGCACAGCTGCACCAGATTCTGAGTGCTTAGGTTTTAGTAAATCTCCCCTAAGGCTCTGTTGCCCTCAGTTCCTCCTGTGAAAGAAACAAGTGAGGGTGCAGTGATGGAGCCAGGCAAGTGTTTAGAAACTGGGGGGGGGGGGTAGGATACATAGTCGGGTATTTGTTTGTTTTTTACCTTAATGAAGAGAAGGCATTTAAGGTTAAAATGTTTATTATTATTATACAGGATTTATATAGCCCTTAGAAGCCATCACAGCCATGCCTACTAATGGCATGGCTGTGATTGGCCAGTGCATCATGTGACCCAGCTGCTTTATAAGCTGGAGTCACTTGATGCCGCAGTCACATGCTCTTGGGTTAGCTGTAGGGAGAGGAAGCTGACAGCGTCAGGGAGAGATTAGAGACATTTTAACAACATCTGATCCTGCATCCTGAGATAGATTACTACTGCTGTGCTGTTGCTCTGAGGACAGATAGCAGAAATTTGAGATTTCACATACTGCTGCTTTGAGTTGCAGATCAAACTCTGCATAAAACAACGATCGCTACGATAGTGCTCAACGATCAGATTGTTGGAGGAAGTTGAGATTTCAAATACTGCTGCTTAGAGTTGCAGATTGCAGATTAAACTCTGCCTAACGCAACGATCGTTACGATCGTAGACAACGATCAAATTGTTGGAGTAATTTGAGATTTCACATACTGCTGCTTTGAGTGACACATTGCAGATCAAACCCTGCCTAACACAACGATCGTTACGTTCGTACACAACGATCAGATTGTGGGATCGTACACAACGATCAGATTGTGGGAGTAATTTGAGATTTCACATACTGCTGCTTTGAGCAATCTGACTGCACTAGGAAGAGGCTTCTGCTTAGAGGGACAGATTCTTGTTCAAAAACCATTGCCTACTCCTATAGGGCCAGCTGTTGCTGTGACACATTATTGTTCAAAAATCATCTCCTAGTTCTAAAGGGAGAGGAGGGAAATCTTGATCCTCTACTAAAAACTTGTTATTACACAGTGTCGTTGTCGACCGGGATATCCTCATCCGTTACCAAAAACTTGTTCTTAGACAGGGAGATTCGTCTTCGGAGAAGGATCACGTCAGTCTAACGAGTTTCGTCGTCATACACTTTAGAGTTTAATGAGGGTGTTAGACTAGCAACACATGCTAGGGTGTTAGACTAGCAACACATGCTTGCATTGCTAGCAACACAATCCGTCCCAAACTAGACGTTACACAGTGAGTTTCGTCGTCATACACTTTAGAGTTTAATGAGGTT